>CM035160.1:144510572-144794385 GCA_020205615.1 Panax quinquefolius
TGTACGAAAACACAATTTGTTTTCTGAGCCACAAGTCAGTAATGAATGTTGAAGGACAATATACTGCACTGTTGACAACTTCCTGTGTTCCAAAACCCTTACTTGTGGACTATGCCTTTGAAAAGAGTAAAAATAAGGATGTGGAATACAGAGGACATGTTTGTTTAGTGCACTAAAGAATATGGCAGAAAAAAAGAAGAAGCACAATCATGCACAAAGAAATGCAGTTTCATCCAAAAAAGTAGAAGGGAGGAAGTATAGATCAGACTAGATGGGTGCAGAAAATGTTTCAAAACTTAAGTCTGACCAAGAACATTCAAAATTCATTTTCAGAAGTCCTCAAATTATGAAACACCAACAATTAGGACCCTTACACGCTCATTTCTTAAACTTCTTTAGTAGCTTTAGTGCTTTTGACTCTTTTAACACAAGAAAGAAACTAATATAAATAAAGGTTGACAATTTGACATTATGCTTTGATGTTAAAATAACAATTTTCCTTCTTGCTTCAACTATTTTCTTCTTTTAAGTTTCCTTTTCTAAGTAATGGCTGCATGGTTGTCCATCTCACATGGTACTAGGAAAGAAAGCAGCATACCAGGAACAAGCCAATAATAGCTACTACATATTTGAGTCCAGATAATCATCAATAAAAGAAATTGCTACCATCTCTATTAGCTAGATTTCTCCAGGAAAACTGAGAAGCAGCATACCAGGAACAAGCCAATAATAGCTACTACATATTTGAGTCCAGATAATCATCAATAAAAGAAATTGCTACCATCTCTATTAGCTAGATTTCTCCAGGAAAACTACGAAGCTAACCTTTTAAACATGGAAACATTACGGAAGAGAGGAGCATAGAGATCTCGATCATTCCTCACAACTGGAGAATTCTCAATCTGTGACTTTGCAGCTAGAATTTCCTGGTCACGTGCTGAGGACCATCTTGGTCTCTAAATCCAATCCAAAAAAGTCAAGCAAGTCTTATATCTGAAACCATCAAAAATAGAGAAAAATAAATAAATATTTTGCATACAAACATGTCATACCATTGCACGTGAAGCACGACGATGCCGAACTAATAAACGATTCATCTGATATATTGATGTTACTGATTTAGGTGGCATCTCAGACTTCATTTTCTTCTTAACAGAATTACTGATCTTTATAGAAACATTACTCAAAAAATCACTTGGCAACAGGATATGGTTCACATCATTTGGAAGTTCTTTAAATTGTTCCTCAAATGAAGTGTTATTGGTAGTCAAACCATTAGAGGTGCTTACGCTCGATGTCAAATTGCTTGGAAATGTGATGTTGATTGAGGAATTTACTTCCGCTGATCGAACAAGAGGAGATGGGAGAGATCCACCAATTGTCCAAGTTGTCTCTGGAATCAGATTAGTATCTACATCTTGGACACTCTTTTCCATAACTACAGTGCTTGGTTTCAAAATCTGCTTTAGTGAAAGGCCAGGCCTACTTTCACCAGTCTTAGTCACTGCGAAGTCATCCTCTTGAATTTCACCATTCTCCAAGGCAAACCAATCTGTATCCCTTTTTTTGTCCAATGGAAAGCTGTGATCAACATTCGTATCCTTGACAAGCATGGGATCATTATCTAAACCTTCAGCATTTAAAGTAACATTGTTCTCCTTGTCCTTGACCTTCTCTCTTGGTTCCCTATCATCGACTCCAACAAGCTTAAAATTGTCAGCATCTTCAACTTGCCCAACAATTGGAGTGATACCTGCCAACTCGGAGGCATTAACAAGAGAGGAACCATCGATCATCGTCAACTCAGCATCAGATTTTCTAGATGAAAATCTGTCCTTACCCTTTATTGGGACCTCGCCAACAGGCAAGAGAGAGAGCAGAGCGTTTCCATATGGAAGCATCAGGGACTGACATAATAAATGAGTAATAGCTACTAAAACCACCACAAATACCCATTTCCTTCTCCCAGTTAGGAATAGTCCTTGGAATTGACACCGAAACTCCATATTAACACTATACTCGATTTATTGGCTCTGAGACTCCTAAACTAAACAGAATTCTACTTCCAATGTCCTGCAAAATTATCGAAAGAAACCTAAACTCAATAACAAAGCACATAAACCAAAAGTGATCGGTTTTTACATGAGTGAATAAAGCATTACTACTGCTAAAAATCCACTAAACTGTCTAGGGTTCTGGTAATCATTCTTGGGTGCATTGTTTGTGGAAAGAAACTGAAACATCAATGAGGCACGTATTAAAAAAAATACAGTCTACAATTCATGAAACAAATGCACTATCTAGTTCCAGGTCCTCCAGTCAGCATATAAACATACACACACAAAAAGCTTCCAAAATTTAACAGAACAGGATAAACCTATGCATCTAGAATACCATTTCTGCTTGAGCTCTCAAAGCAAAGAAGAGTATAATAGAACATTAAGATAATGGTGCATCACTAAATTCCGCAATCATCAAATATCAAAAGATCCATAAGCCCTGTACATAAAATTAAAGCAATTTCTAACTCTTAATAAATATACAATCAAAGCAATTTCAATCTTCAATCTAGCTAAATTAAACATACCCAATTGCAAAAACTTCATGAATATACCCATAAAAGCAGCACAAATACATATAAAGCAAGAGATCAGAAGTGCATATCCCGTAGAAGCTGAAGCAAGTTCAGAAGTGTACAAATCCCTAAAACTGAGTATTAGGGTTTTAGCTCTCCAACTGAACATATAGCGGCATAAAGAAAACAGATTAAAGAAAAGTACAAATCATCAAGTTGACAATAAATACCTGAGCGATAATTTATATCAGATCTCCTTATCTTCTACCCATTTTCAGTAGCAGTCTTACTGATTATACTGCTAATTCTCACATTTAATGACTATACTTTAGCTTACTTTATTGAATATTGGAATCTTATACACTACCAGAGTTTTCAATTTTTTTAACACAAATACTTATATAATAAAACCCAAAAAGGAAAAGGATGTTTTCTTCTTTCATAAATCCAAATAATTTGACCTTTTGGATTGTTAGCCATTAATGGGATTTTACTGGTTTCTCACACTGGAGAGGGGAAAGTTGAGTAGTTAAAAACTGAAAATGAAAGGTGCGGCTAAAAAACGTTAACAAAGTGCTGTCCACCTTTGTCCTCAGTATTTATCAAAAGACACCCCCGGAGTTACCGTATTTACATTACCACCCACGGAACTTTGACTTTTTCTTCGGTTCTCTTTTGATAGCGGTGAAATGTACTTTCAAATTAAAATTAGAGTCTTATTATGTATTGTGATAAATTTATATCGATTTATAATTGTGAAATTTATCAATATATTAAAATAGGGTCATAGTCGACGAACACGTCTGTCGAGAATGACCTGAGATTGAGGCCATTCTCGAAGAACTCGTCGTCCAACCGCCAACGTGTCGTCGACTGCCAGTTGATATTGAGTTCATTCTTGATAGAATCAGTCAATAGCGACAGACTATCCGTCACCTATGCCTTTTTAAAAACTATTTTTTTAAATACTCATCATCGACGGACAGTCCATCGACGAGACTCGATTATGGCTATACTTATTAGCGACGAACTTTTCGTTGAGAATGAGTCTATGTCCATCGCTTATGTTTTTTTAACAAATTTAATAAATAATAGTCATTCTTGACAGTAATTTTGTGATTATGACATTGTCCGTCCAGAATGACCTTTTTAGTAAAAAATAATTTTTTTTTAAATTCTTAAAACCCCCTGATTTTCTTAAATATACATAATTGTATATGGTACAAAACACAAAAAACAATATTTATTCACTAACACATACCAATAAACACCAAATATATATAACCAATCATCATGGACAAAACGTAAGCATGTACAACTCATAAATTAGCTAGATAAATAACTACAAAACGCACATTGTACAACTCAAAAACTAGCTAGATACATAAATATAAACATATAGTATATGCCATGGGCGGATACATGAATTTTTTTTAGAAAGGACAAATTTTAACTAATTTTTTTGTTGAACTGAAATAAAAAAATTTGAACTAATCGTAATATTAATTAATCATAATAATATTTACAAATTATAATAAATATTTATAATTCAAATTAAAAAAATCAAATAAAAAATATTTAAACATAATTTAGAAACTTACTTTGGTTATTTGTCATAGTTTAATTTGAATAATTCCTCAAATACTCAATGTCTCAAACCAAATTTGTTTTCTATATTCAAACAATATCATGAATTAATTTCAAAGTATAATTTAATTTTGGTATCTTTTTATAAGTTTTAAACAAGTTTTACTTGAAATAAGAGAAGTAAACCATCCAAAATTTATACTCACGACACCAAAAATTATATGGTGTGACGCCCCTAAAATTAGGTATACATCACCCATTTTGAGTCGCTAGATACATGGTACAGAATTCAAATACAACTTAATAATACAACTGTCGTGTAGAATACGACAAAACATAAACTGTGAGTTTGAATATAAATATTGTCTACTAGAGATTATACAAACTCAAAAGGAGTCTTCATTACAATAATTATCACACTATTTCACAGAATAGTGAGGACTACTAATGCACCATCTAGGACCATCACTCTGTTCCCGACTAGACCCAAATTTACGTTCTCATTTCAAGAAGAAACGGTGAAAGAAAAGGTGAGCTCAACTAGCCCAAAGAAGAAATATTATGACTAAGATAATGCGAGAATAATTTATCATTAGCCTTCAACGGTGTTAAACCGATAAAATATAACAAACATCAAGTTTAAGCTGCGAATGAACAAGCAATCCATTAGAAGAGTCAAGTAGTAGAATAAAATCTACTATCTTCTATGATTTAAAAGGTTTTTCATCACTTTTATCATTTGGGACTCGATTTTAATAAATAATCCACATCATCGAATCACCCCGCACTACTACGGCCGAGGATATTCTTTAGTATCACGACCACAAATTATCCATGCACTACGGACCAAGGACATTCGTGTATTCATTAATGGTCATGATCATGCCAACAATTGTCCATCAATGCACTACGACCAATGAGGACTTTTACCACATCATTTGTAACATTACGGTCATGATTATGCCGAATAATCCCTGGTCATAATCATACCAAGTCCATCTTTGCACTACAGGCCACAGATAACTTTCAATATAATATAAACATGAGGATGATGACAATGATATAAGAATTCAATAAAACAAGTTCAAGAATTAATTTATCTAGGAAATGATAATGTCCAAATTGTCAACATGATATCGCTTTCAGAGTAAAATTCAAGAATGCTCGAAGAATATTTTCATGAAAAGATATCTTTGGATGAAGCCGCAAATATCAAAAGATATTCCACTAATTTCATGGGTATATAAGTCAAAGTTTTAACCAACCGAGTATAATAAAGAATCGAATAACAAAAGAAATCACCGTAAATGCGATAGAATCAAGACAGGCGGAGTTATTCCAATGAGAATAATAAAGGATGGAACCGGTCCCAGATAAACGCATGTATGGATATTTCGGTGAATAATAAATAATGGAACCAGTCCCGCAGAAAACGCATTGATGTGATATTAAACGAATAATAAATAATGAAACCAGTCCGACTGCGTAAACTCACGCATGCAGGATATTCCGGACGTAATAATAAAGAACGGAATATTAGAAGAATGTCACCATGTATAGGTAACTTGGCGTATCTGAGTTATTCCAACAGACTAATAAATAATGTAATAATGAAGTTCTCTTCATGAGTACAACAAATAACATCCCTTACCTTAAAAGAAACCGAATATAAGAGTAGGGAAGTAGCGAGAATACTTTTCTATAGGTTCTCTTATAATTCTCTCTCTAGAGTTTCGGTGAATTAAGTAAGAAATAATGAAGGAATGAGCTTCTATTTATGAAGAATGGATCTGCATAAGTAACTAACTTATGAAGCGGTCAGATTGATTTACTATAAAGCAGACGATCCAGATTGGTTTACTATTAAAACTTAAAACAACGGTCCATACCGATTTCTTATTAAAATTTTAAACCAACGATCCATATTGATTTACTATTATAACTTCCACCAGTGGTCCATATTGATTTACTATTATATCTTCAACCAACGGTCTGAAAAATTAGCACATCTCCTCATGAAATAATATTGTACCCAAAAATGATTTGGACCGAAAATAAATAAATCTTACGGGTGAATAGTACCCCGTGAATAATAACTCGTGAATAGTAACTCATGAATAGTAACTCGTGAATAGTAACTCATGAATAGTAACTCGTGAATAGTACTCCGACACGAAAAGTGTCCCGAATACCCAATTGAACAATATATCCTCCAGACATCAATTATACTAACACAAATAAGTCCAACACAATGGAACTATAAATTCATCTTTAATCAACACGAACTTATTCATCATTAATATTATAATTCACAATATTTAACAACCAGGTCGTTCCCAAGAAAGAGGGGGCTTTCCGATAAGGATTTCTCCTTATCAGTGGCGCGCAATTAGGTGACCAAACCTCTCCTTGTGAACTTCTAGACATTGTCGATATTGCAAATAATAATATGAATAACTTTCTTGAAATCTCAATTATTGATTTAATAATATATCATATAATGCAGATGATCTTGTAACAATAATTGAATCAATAATATGAGAAATATGATGCAACAATTACTGTAGCAATAATTGAGTATAGCTGAGTGACTTCTCACGTAAGCATCAATAATCAATACCGTGTGCTGTAAGACCCCAAATTATTGATAAATGAAATTTATTTTCCTCTATTTATTATTTTAAAATAGTAAGGGTTGATTTGATTAATGTGGATAGTTATGGGTAAAATACGCAAATATTTTGAATAAGCAAGTGGTTATAAAATATTCATTATTGTCGGGGAATATTCGTTTGGTCGTGGAATATTAAATGACTGATGGTAGCGATCTTTTTGTGGGCCCCATAACGGAAAATAATTGGATGAAAAAAACGACAAGTATAAGTTGTTTTTAAATAACTTGGCGTAGTTATTCACAGATTAATCTTGTTGGAATACCCCGGTGGTTATAACACACTAATACGCTTTGTTGACAAGAAGACACTGCAGTATTGCACCAATTATTGATTCTTACGTAGAAGGCACTACTCAATAATTATTACGGTAATTATTGTTCAAAGATTTTATTTTATTTATTCAATAATTCTTTGCATTGATATTTTATATTCTTGTTGTTTCAATAAATTATCATTACACGGTATTTTCCATTATCGAGACAATAATTCATATTATCTGAATAATATTATTGGATAACATTATTGGCAATGTCTAGAAAGTTCTATCTAAGGAGAGGTTTGGTCACCTAATTGCTTGGCCAAGAAGAGAGAGATCCTTATTGGAAAGCCCCTTCTTTCTCTGAAGCGGCACGGTTGCAAGATCTTTGTGATTCTGTAATATTATTTGTGAATAATTAATTATTGATTTATATGATGAGGAAAATATTGATTTTATGTGGATATAGATGGAGAAAATTTTTAATGTGACAATTGTTGAAAATTAATATTTTATCTTTTCTAATAAAATAATTTATTTAAATATATTATTATATTTTAATAATATAATAATGATGATATTTTTACGATGAATGTGGGATATATTAGTATATGTAGAGGAGGAGTATTTTTGTTACCAAAAATATTTAAAGCATGTTTTATGTGTCGGTGGACCCCATTTCTTGACTGAAATTTGATTATAGCCTGTAAAATTGTCCGTTTATGGATTTTTATCCATTTACATTTGGAATTTGAAAAAACTTTCTTACGCAAAGTTGTAGAGAATTGAATTTCCTATAAGAAGTCACGAGATTCAAATTTTTACGATAAAAGGGCTATTTATTATGAATTATTGAAGTTCAAGCTCAAAATAATTGATTTTGGAAGTTTAAAATATTTAAAATAGGAAAACGTTTTTTAAATGTTTGTGGGCATCTTTAACATGTGTTGATGGCTGAGATCAGATTGTCTAGATGGGAGTAGAGAATTTATTAAATATATTAATATTATATTAAATTTTACGCTTTTTGTGTTCTAAGATTTTCCTATAAATAGGGTCTTAGGTTAGAATTGAAAATCACATTTAAACCTGAAGTTTTGTCTCTCTATATTATCGGCGTATTCTTGTGAGTATTTTGAGTATACTTTGAGTATTGCTATCTCACGGTGCAAGTTCAAGTCATAGCCAATATCGGTGTTTCAACTAGAAATCTTGTCTTTCGAGGTAAGGGATGTTATTTTCTTCTCAAATGATATTATTTCTTCAATATCATTATCTTTGAAATATTGGTTGAAACTTTTTATCAAATTTGGATTTTTTTATGTAGGGTTACTATTCATGAGTTACTATTCATGAGTTACTATTCACGAAAGTTACTATTCATGAGTTCTTATTCACGAGTTCTATTCATTTAGTACTATTCACGAAGCGTGAAGATGTTTTTGTGAAATTTCTATCTTTTGGTGTCGAGATTCTTGTGACGCCCCCAAAATAGGTATACATCACCCATTACGGTTGTCAATACATAGTGCGTAAAACAATTACAACTTTATTATTACAACAAGAAGCTGTGAGTTTGAATACAAATATTATCTTCTAGATAATATCTATACTCAAATAAATTCTCATCACATTTATTGATATATTATTTTACAAAATGGTGAGGACTACTAAACAAACTCTCTAGAACCTTCATTCCATACTCCTAATTGCATCGCTTATATTCTCGCTTCTTGAGAAGAAAAATGGAACAAAAAGGAAAATGGTGAGCTCAACTAGCCCAATAAAGAATATTATGACTAAGATAATATACAACAAATTATCATTAGTCTTCTTGGGAAAAATCTAATAGAATACAATAGACAACAAGTTTTTAAATCAATATTCGCAGCGGAAATAATAATTCATTAGAAGAGTTAAGTAGAGAATACAAACTACTATCTTCTATGTATGAATTTAAAAGTTCATCGTCTATCTTTTATCCCTGTAACATTAATCAATATATATCTGGAATCAAATATTCATCTTTGCACTACAGGCCAAAGATATTCATCAGTTGGTCATGTTCATCTAAACACCTGTTCATCTTTGCACTACGGCCAAAGATATTCTTCAGAAATCATTCATCTTTGCACTACAGGCCAAAGATATTCCATAATATCATTATTTAAGACTGAAGATGATGAAAAATATTTTTAAAGAAACGAATCCAGTGAAACAAAATGACAAGGATTAAGGATTAAGGATTCGTACTTTGTTTTATCCACGTCCAAAAATACCTCAAAAATAATCACAGTGGTGTAAAATTCAAGAATGATCAAAACATGGATACAATCAAAGCTAGTATCCAGAATAGATATTTTGGACGAAAAGAAAATTTTTCATTTTTCGATGAATAGTTTAAGATTCGTGAATAAGTGTCGTATACGTGAATAGTCTTAGTATCGTGAATAGTAACTCGACACCAAAAGTTCCAAATTTGATAAAACTTTGGATCAATATTTCAACATAATGATATTGAAGAAATAATATCATTACGAAAAAAAAAAATATCCTTACCTCGAAAGACAAGATTTCTAGTTGAAAAACAGGATATAGGTTTTGACTTGAACTTGCACCGTATAACAATACTCAAAGTATACTCATATATACTCACAAGAATATGCTCGATAATATAGAGAGAAAACTTGATTTCGGTGTGATTTTCAATTCTAACCCAAGCACCCTATTTATAGGAAATTGCTGTAACACCAAAGCGTAAAATTTAATAAATTAATAATATATATATATATTTTTTCCAACGCACACTTAATTTGCCCAACATCAGCCACCAACCAGCCCACTACACAAGACTAACAACAAAAAAATGTTTTTCTAATTTTAAATATTTTAAACTTCCAAAAATCAATTATTTCAGAGCTTCGCAGCTTCAATAATTCATAATAAATAGCCCTTTTGCCAAAAAATTCGAATCTCTCGACTTTATATAGGAAATTCAATTCTCTACAACTTTGCAGAAGAAAGTTTTTCCAAATTCCAAACAAAAATTGATCGAAATCCACAAACCAAGCGATTTTCTGTTATAATCAAATTTCGATCAATAAATGGGGGTCCACCGACATGTTTAACATGTTTTAAACATTTATTGCAACAAAAATACTCTTCCTCCTCAGATACTCATATATCCCACATTCGTTGTAAAATATCACTATTATTATATTATTAAAATATAATAATACATTTAAATGAATTATCTAATCGTAAAAAGATAAAATTTCAATTTTCAACAATTGTCACATTAAAATTTTCTCCATCTATATCCACATAAAATCAATATTTTCCTCATCATATGAATCAATAATTAATTATTCACAAATAATATTACGTAATCACAATATTGACAAACGAGCATAGGTTCAGGGGAAGAGGGCTTTCAATAAGAATTTCTCCTTATGGCTCGCAATTAGGTGACCAAACCTCTCCTTAGGCGTAACTTTCTAGACATTGCCAATAATGTTATATAATATTATTATTCGAGATAATATGAATTATTGCTTCGATAAAGAAAAATATCTGTAATGACAATTATTGAAAAACAAAGAATATAAAATATCAACGCAAGCAATTATTAAATCAATAAAAAATCTTTGAGCAGTAATTATCGTAACCATTATTGAGTAAAGTGCCTTCTTACGTAAGAATCAATAATTGTGCAATACAGGTGTCTTCTTGTGTTTTAACCACCAGAGTATTTTAACAAAGATTAACTGGTAACAATTACTGTTGTTATTTTTAAACAACTTATATTTGTCGTTTTCTTCATCCAATCGCTTTCAAGTTATGGGGCCCATGAAAAGATCTGCTGGCTTCGTGCATGCGAATATTCCCCGACAACAAGAATATTCCACGACCAAACGAATATTCCCCAACAACAATGAATATTTTATAACCACTTGCTTATTTTGAAATATTTGCGTATTTTACCCATAACTATCCATATTAATCAAATCAACCCTTACTATTTTAAAATAATAAATAGAGAAACAATTTCACCCACTTCATCCCAACATATTGGAGAGCGACACTTTCGTCCATATAATGCTTCAAATGGAGCCACACCTATACTTGCTTGATAACTGTTGTTGTAGGAGAATTCCACCAATGGTAAATACTTATCCCAACCGCCTTGAAGTGCAGGACACAGATTCTTAATAGATCTTCAAGAGTTTGAATAGTCTCTCTCGATTGTTTGTCTGGTTTGGGGATGGTATGCCGAACTAAATCGCAAATCTGCGCCCATAGCTTTTTTGCAAGCTAACCCAAAATCTTGAAGTGAATCTTGGGTCACGATCCAAAAACTATGGATACAGCATGCCATGCAACCTCACAATCTCATTCACGCACATACCAAAGCAAGACGTTCAAGAGAATAAGTCTTAGTATCGGCAAGAAATGAGCAGACTTGGTTAATCTATCAACAATAACCTAAATAGCATTGATGCCTTGAGAAACCGTAGGAAGACCCGTAACGTAAATCCATGGTAATATGTTCCCACTTCCATTTCGGAATCTCAAGTGGTTGCAGCGGACCCTTAGGTACTAGATGCTCGCCTTTACACGTTGACAAGTTAAACACATCGAGATAAACTTTGCAATCTCTCTCTTCATATTGTTCCACCAAAATGTATGTCGAAGATCACGATACATTTTGGTACTTCGAGATGGATTGCAAATGGTGTGTGTGTGCCTCCATCATAATCTTGTACTTCAAATCAGAGTCGTTAGGAACACAAAGTCTAGAGTGGACTCAAGTATTCCTTCTTCATCAATTCTCGCCCTTAGGAATAGCTCCTTCTTGTACTTTCTTCTTCATACGACGCATCATTTCCGCCTCGGTGGGTGGAAAGCAACCTTAACTTTTTCTATTAAAGTTGGATCTGTGCGTATACTTGACATCATCGCACTCATTCCCGTGATATGATCTTCTACTCAACGCGTCGCCTACCACGTTCGCTTTTTCGGGATGGTATTGAATAGTGTGGTCGTAGTCTTTCAATAGCTCGAGCCAACGTCACGCCAGCATGTTGAGTTCTTTTGAGTGAAGAAATATTTAAGGCTTTTATGGTGCGAATATATCTCCACTTTCTCCCCATATAGATAGTGCCTCCATATCTTTAAGCGCTTGAAAGCGATCTTTGCTAACTCTAGATCATGAGTAGGATAATTCCTCTCATACTCTTTAAGTTGTTGCGAGGTATAGGCTATGACTTTCCCACGTTGCATGAGAACACATCCTAACCCTTTGCTCAAGCATCGGTTGTGAGATAACAAATCCATCCGAACGGATGGTATTATTAGAACAGTGCCGAAATAAGTCTCCTCTTAAGCTTTTGGAAACTCTTCTCGCATTCTTCGCTCCAAACAAATTTTGTATCCTTAAGGAAAAGTTGGGTTAATGGAGTAGCGATTCGAGAAAACCTTCCACGAATCTCCGATAATAACCACTAGACCCGTAAAGCTACGTATTTTGGCCAATCGACTTCGGTTGCTCCCAACTTTGTATTGCTTCAATCTTGGCCGGGTCCACGGATACTCCATGTTTTGACACCACGTGCCCAAGAAATGCTACTTCCTCGAGCGAACTCGCATTTCTTCAATTTGGCATATAGTTTGTTTTCACGAAGCCTTTGGAGTACCGACTTCAAATGGTGCTCATGATCTTCACGACTTTTGGAATATATGAGGATGTCATCAATAAAGACAACAAAAAGCCCGATCCAAATATTCCTTGAATACCGGTTCATCATATCCATGAAAGCCGCAGGAGCATTAGTCAATCCGAAAGACATGACTAAGAATTCATAATGCCCATACTGGGTTCTAAAAGGCGATCTTTGGAATATCCTCGTTCTAATCTTCAAATTGATGATATCCGTAAGCGAAGATCGATTTTTGAAAAGAATTTTGCCCCTTAGAATTGGTCAAATAAGTCATCAATCGAGGTAGAGGATACCTATTCTTGATGGTGACATGGTTCAATTCCCGATAGTCAATCTAAAGTCGCATACTCCCGTCTTTCTTCTTTCTGAATAAAGCAGGAGCACCCCAAGGAGATGTACTAGGGACGAATGAAACCGATGTCCAACAATTCTCGTAGTTGGACCTTTAACTCCTCGAAGTTCAATAGAGCCATTCGATATGGGGTTTTAGAAATGGGCTTTGTACCAAAGTTCAAGATCGATAAGAATTCAACTTCACGTTCTCGGGTAAACCGGGAAGTTCTTCAGAAATACATCAGAAAATCAATAACAACAGGAATATTATTCAAATTTGGCGTGTCTTTAATCAAATCCATAACATGGGCTAAGAAAGCTTGACATCCGCTTTTTTCAATAAGCGAATAGCTTTATGATTAGATATGACGGTGATTGATTTTAATGGTTTAGTTGCTTGAATTCGCATACAATGAGTTGGTTAGGAATATGAAAACTAACAACCTTACGAAAACAATCAATTTTGGCGTGATGAGTAGTTAACCAATCAATCCCTAAAATCACATCAAAAGCAAGTATCTTTAAAGAGATAAGGTCAACGGGTAAGGTGATGGTGCCAACTTGAATCAAACAAGATTTATAAACAAATGGATGTGATGAAAGTTTCTCTAACGGAGTTTCCACAGATAGATCAAAGTCTAATTTCTTGAGTCAAGTTTAAGCGTTGAGCACATGCAGGAGAGATAAATGAATGGGTAGCATCGGTATCAAGTAAGGTATAAACTTCGCAAGAATTTATAAATAGCTTACCCGTGATCACCTCGTTTAGGTTCCTCGCATTTTGACCGATCACAAGAAACGCTTATTCCGGAATCGTTGACTTTGACTTTTACGGGACGATCTTTTGAGTCACCGTCCCCATTGAACTAGGTTTCGCCACCGTCTAATCTCGAACGATATGTCCTTCCTTTCCATAATTATAGCATACCTTGAATTGTTGTGGACAGTTTGACCGATATGTCCCTCTTCCCCGCATTTATAGCATATAACCGGTGGTCGTTCTCCTCCCTTAGAACCGATTCTTTGCACGTAGACTTGTCGTCTTCACATGGTCGTTGTTAAATCTCCTCTTTTTAAAATCTCCTCCCCGACTCGCTTCTTCATTTTCATGGGCATGATTATCGTGGACGCCCCAAAATAGGTATACATCACCTATTCCGAGTTGTCAATACATGGTGCGAAACAACTACAACTTTATTATTACAACAAGAAACTGCGTGAGTTTGAATACAAATATTATCTTCTAGACAATATCTATACTCAAATAAATCCTCATCACATTTATTGATACGTTATTTTACAAAATGGTGAGGACTACTAAACAATCCTTTTCTAAAACCTTCATTCCATACCAGAGCAGATGCACTCGCTATATTCTCGCCTCACGAGAAAAATGGAACAAAAAGGAAAAGGGTGAGCTCAACTAGCTTCAAGTAAAGAATATTATGACTAAGATAATATACAACAAATTATCGTTAGTCTTCAACAGGAAAAATATAATAGAATACTGATAGACAACAAATTTTAAATCAATATTAGCAATGAAATAATAATTCATTAGAAGAGTTAAGTAGAGAATGCAAACTACTATCTTCTATGTATGAATTTAAAAGTTCATTATCTATCTTTATCCCGTAACATCAATTAATATACATCCGGAATCAAATATTCATCTTTTGCACTACAGCCAAAGATATTCATCGATTGGTCATGTTCATTTAAACACTGCTCATCTTTTGACTACGGCCAAAGATATTCTTCAGAAATCATTCATCTTTGCACTACGGGCCAAAGATATTCTTAAGAAATCATTCATCTTTGCACTACTGGTGCCAAAGATATTCCATAATATCATCATTTAAGACCGAGGATGATGAAAAATATTTTTTAAAAAAGCGAATCCAAAGTGAAACAAAATGACAAGAATTAAGGATTAAGGATTCGTACTTGGTTTTATCCACGCCCAAAAATACCTCAAAAATAATCATAGTGGTGTAAAATTCAAGAATGATCAAAACATGGATACAATCGAGTTAGTATCTAGAATAGATGTTTGGACGAAAAGAAGAAATTTATTTTTCGATGAATAAGCATCAGATACGTGAATAGTCGAAGATCACGTGAATAAGTAACTCAGACACCAAAAGATAGAAATTCCACAAAAACATCTTCACGCTACATGAATAGTACTCGTGAATAGTAACTCGTGAATAGTAACTCATGAATAGTAACTCGTGAATAAGTAACTCATGAATAAGTAACCCATGAATAAGTAACCCGAGCATGAAAAAGTTCCAAATTTGATAAAAACTTCAGATCAACATTTCAAGATATAATGATATTGAAGAAATAATATCATTCTGAAAAAATAATATTCCTTACCTCGAAAGATCAAGTACTTTTAGCTAGAATAAAGGGATATAGTCTTTGAAGGAACTTGCACGAATCTAGCAATACTCAAAGTATACTCAAAATACTCACAAGAATACGCTCAATAATATGAGAGAAAACTTGGGTTTCGGTGTGATTTTCAATTCTAACCTAAGCACCTATTTATAGGAAATTGCTAGAACAATCAAGCGAAAATTTATTAAATATTATTATATTTTTCAAAATCCTCATACGCACACTCAACCATCAGCCACACATGTAGCCCACCTCTCAAAAAGTAAGAAAAACGTTTTTGTAATTTAAATTATTTTAAACTTCCAAAAATCAATTATTTGAACTTGAACTTCAATAATTCATAATAAATAGCCCTTTCATCAGAAAATTGAATCTCATGAGTTTTTATAGGAAATTCAATTCTCTACAACTTTTTAGAAGAAAATTTCCAAATTCCAAATAGAAATTGACCGAAATCCATAAACGGGCAATTTTATTGTGCTATAATCAAATTTTAGTCAATAAATGGGGTCCACCGACATGTTTAACATGTTTTAAACATTTATTGCAACAAAAATACTCTTCCTCCTCGTATACTCATATATCCCACATTTGTTGTAAAAATATCATAGTTAATATATTATTAAAATAATATATTTAAATGAATTATTTTATCAGAAAAAGATAAAATATTAATTTTCAACAATTGTCATTTTTAAAAATTTTCTCCATCTATATCCACATAAAATCAATATTTTCCTCATCATATAAATTAATAATTAATTATTCACAAATAATATTACAGAATCATAATACTGACAACCGTGCGGGTTCAGGAAAGAGGGGCTTTCAATAAGAATTTCTTCTTCTTGGCGCGCAATTAGGTGACCAAACCTCTCCTTAGATGAACTTTCTAGACATTGCCAATAATGTTATCTAATAATATTATTAGGATAATATGAATTATTGCTTTCGATAATGAAAAATACGTGTAATGTGACAATTATTGAAACAACAAACAATATAAAATATCAACGCTTGACAATTATTAACTCAATAAAATATCGAGCAGTAATTACGTAACCATTATTGAGTAGTGCCTTCTTACGTAAGAATCAATAATTGGTGCAATACTGTGCTATCGCTCAACAACGCGACGATAGTGTGTTTTAACTAAACAGAGTATTCCAACAAAGATTATCAGTAATAACTACGCCAATTATTTAAAAACAACTTATATTTGTCGTTTTCTTCATCCAATCGCTTCCGTTATGGGGCCCACACACGGTACTGGCCGTCGCATTTAATATTCCCCGACAAAGATTGAATATTCCACGACCAAACGAATATTCCCAAGCGATAATGAATATTTTATAACCACTTGCTTATTTTGAAATATTTTGCGTATTTAACCCTTATCATCCATTAATCAAATCAACCCTTACTATTTCAAAATAATAAATAAAGGAAATTCCTTTTATTTAAAATTTTGGTCTTACAATTACCAAATGATTGGTTACCATTTTTGTCCGTCTGTTTCTTTTTCTCATTTGGTTATCATTATTCATTGACTACTATCTCCAGTACGATCCGGTTATGGTCCCTCGGTTGAACATACTCGTTATCTCACTCTAACAATTGAGCCTCATTAACAACATCCGAATAGAGAGAAAATTTATGAGAAAAGAGATATTGTCGTATCTGGGTTTCAAACCTCTCGAAACATCCGCGTCATCGTTCCTCATTCTCCACCAAATGAGGTGCAAACACGGATATCTCTCGCAAACTTTGCCTCGCATTGAGACACCGTCATGTTGTTTTGTTCTAATCGATGAACTCCACTTCCTTTATATGACGAACACTTTCGGGAAAGTATTTGTCATTAAATAATTCTGAAATGTCTCCCCGAGACATCTTTGAGTCTTGTTGGATGAGTACGCTCATGAGACTCCCACCAAAGATGGTCCGCCTCACCACGGAACATAAAGGTGGCGAATGGAACCTTCGTTTTCTCCGTGCATCCCAAGACATCGAATATCTTGGTAATTTGCTTGGCCCATGTTTCACGCCATGATCGGATCGGCTTTCCTTTAAATTCAGTGGTCCCAACTCTGAATCGCTTTGTTTGTGACAACCCGTGAATTGCTATCATTTCCTCGTATTTTGAACACGAGTCTCCTAAATCCGATTTTGCATGAAGCGCAAAAAGCTTCTAAACATCCTCGTTCATCATCTCGCTTTCGATTGGTGTTGTTCACGGGAGGAACAATGCCGACTGTTGCACGTTTTGTTAGTTGGTGAGTACAAAGCGTCTCCACAATCTCATTTCCATTGTTAATATTCTCGATCGACATTCTTAAATCACGTCATAAAACAAGGGTTAATTAAGGAAATCAATATATCACATAATATCCTTATATCTTGACCTAACTAACAAATATTCTTAGGTAGGACACACTAGCGAAGGATTTACTCGTCTCTCCCTCTAGTTCTATTCCCGATCTCCGCTGGAGATCATATCCTAAGCTCGATACCAACTTTGGCGCCCCCAAAATAGGTATACATCACCCATTACGAGTTGTCGATACATAGTGCATGAAACAACTACAACTATTATTATTATTACAACAAGAAAAGCGTGAGTTTGAATACAAATATTATCTTCTGACAATATCTATACTCAAATAAATCCTCATCACATTTATTGATACATTATTTTATAAAATGGTGAGGACTACTAAACAACTCTCTCTAGAACCTTCATTCCATACCCGACTCGTATCGATATATTCTCGCCTCACGAAAAGAAAAATGGAACAAAAAGGAAAAGGGTGAGCTCAACTAGCCCGATAAAGAATATTATAACTAAGATAATATACAACAAATTATCATTAGTCTTCAACAGGGAAAAATCTAATAGAATACAATAGGCAACAAGTTTTTAAATCAATATTCGCAGTGAAATAATAATTCATTAGAAGAGTTAAGTAGAGAATACAAACTACTATCTTCTATGTATGAATTTAAAAGTTCATCGTCTATCTTTTATCCTGTAACATCAATCAATATATATCTGGAATCAAATATTCATTTGCACGACGTGCCAAAGATATTCATCGATTAAGTCGTGTTCATCTAAACACTGTTCATCTTTGCACTACGGCCAAAGATATTCTTCAGAAATCATTCATCTTTGCACTACTACTGGGCCAAAGATATTCCATAATATCATCATTTAAGGTGAAGATGATGAAAAATATTTTTAAAGAAAGCGAATCCGGTGAAACAAAATGACAAGGTTTAAGGATTAAGGATTCGTACTTTTGTTTTATCCACGCCCAAAAATACCTCAAAAATAATCATAGTGGTGTAAAATTCAAGAATGATCAAAATATGGATACAATCAAAGCTAGTATCCGAATAGATATTTGGACGAAAAGAAAATTTTTCATTTTTCGATGAATAGTGCAGTATTAAGTGAATAAGTGTCGTATACGTGAATAGTCAAGATATCGTGAATAGTAACTCTCAACACCAAAAGTTCCAAATTTGATAAAACTTTGGATCAATATTTCAACATAATGATATTGAAGAAATAATATTATTACGAAAAAAAATAATATCCCTTACCTCGAAAAGAGCAAGATTCTTAGTTGAAACACCGGATATAGGTTATGACTTGAACTTGCACCGTATAGCAATACTCAAAGTATACTCAATATACTCACAAGAATACGCTCGATAATATAGAGAGAGAAAACTTCAGTTTCTGGTGTGATTTTCAATTCTAACCTAAGCACCCTATTTATAGGAAATTGCTTAGAACACCAAAGCAGAAAATTTAATAAATTAATAATATATATATATATTTTTCCAACGCACACTTAATTTGCCCAACATCAGCCACCAACCAGCCCACTACACAAGACTAACAACAAAAAACGTTTTTCTAATTTTAAATATTTTAAACTTCCAAAAATCAATTATTTCGGAGCTTCGGAGCTTCAATAATTCATAATAAATAGCCCTTTTGCCAGAAAATTCGAATCTCGCGAATTTTTATAGGAAATTCAATTCTCTACAACTTTGCAGAAGAAAGTTTTTCCAAATTCCAAACAAAAATTGACCGAAATCCACAAACGAGCGATTTTACAGTTTATAATCAAATTTGATCGATAAATGGGGTCCAATTGAGCATGTTTAACATGTTTTAAACATTTATTGCAACAAAATTACTCTTCCTCCTCGTATACTCATATATCCCACATTCGTTGTAAAAATATCACCATTATTTTATTATTAAAATATAATAATACATTTAAATGAATTATCTTATCGAGAAAAGATAAAATTTCAATTTTCAACAATTGTCACATTAAAATTTTTCTCCATCTATATCCATATAAAATCAATATTTTCCTCATCATATGAATCAATAATTAATTATTCACAAATAATATTACGAGAATCACTGATATTGACAACCGGGCGGTTCCCAGGGAAGAGGGGCTTTCAATAAGAATTTCTCTTCTTCGCTCATGATTAGGTGACCAAACCTCTCCTTAGACAGAACTTGCTAGACATTGCCAATAATGTTATCTAATAATATTATTCAGATAATATGAATTATTGCTTCGATAAAGAAAAATACTGTGTAATGACAATTATTGAAACAACATCAATATAAAATATCAACGCAAAGAATTATTAAATCAATAAAATATTGAGCAGTAATTTATCGTAACCATTATTGAGTAATGCCTTCTTACGTAAGAATCAATAATTGGTGCAATACTGCAGTAAATCTTCTTGTGTTTTAAACTAAGAGTATTTAACGAAGATTTACTGTAATAACTACGCTTATTATTTTTAAACAACTTATATTTGTCGTTTTCTTCATCCAATCGCTTTTTTAGTTATGGGGCCCACAAAAGATGCTGCTAGTAAATGCGAATATTCCCGACAAATGGCAAGAATATTCCACGACCAAACGAATATTCCCGACAACAATGAATATTTTATAACCATTTGCTTATTTTGAAATATTTGCGTATTTTACCCATAACTATCCACATTAATCAAATCAACCCTTACTATTTTAAAATAATAAATAGAGAAAATTAAATTTCATTAATAATAAGTTGGGGTCTTACAGTTATTATTCACGTATACGGCACTATTCACGAATACGGCACTATTCACCGAAAAATGAAATTTCTTCTTTTTGTCCAAAATATCTATTGTGGATACTAGCTTTGATTGTATCCATATTTTGATCATTCTTGAATTTTACTTCACTATGATTATTTATGAAGTATTTTTAAACTCGGATTGTTTAAAGTACGAATCCATAATACTTGTTCTTTTGTTTCACTGGATTCGTTTCCTTTAAAATATTTTTCATCATCCTTAGTCCTAAATGATGATATTACTGAATATCTTTGGTCTGTAGTGCAAAGATGAATGATTTCTTGATGAATATCTTTGGCCCGTAGTGCAAAGATGAACAGGTGTTGAGATGAACATGACCTACTGATTAATATCTTTGGCCCGTAGTACAAAGATGAATAGGTGTTTAGATGAACATGACCAACTGATGAATATCTTTGGCCTGTAGTGCAAAGATGAATATTTGATTCCAGATATATATTGATTGATGTTACAAGGATAAAATATCGACGATGAACTTTTAAATTCATATATAGAAGATAGTAGTTTGCATTCTCTACTTAACTCTTCTAATGAATTGTTGTTTAAACATTGCAGATTGTTGATTTAAAAGCTGGTTTGTCTATTGTATTCTATTAGATTTTTCCTGTTGAAGACTAACGATAATTTGTTGTATATTATCTTAGTCATAATATTTTTTCTTGGGCTAGTTGAGCTCACCCTTTTCCTTTTGTTCCATTTTTCTTCTCAAGAAGCAAGAATGTAATGAGTACTAGTCTAGGTATGGAATAAAGGTTACAGAGAGAGTTGTTTAGTAGTCCTCACCATTTTGTAAAATAATGTATCAATAATTATGATGGGAATTTATTTGGGTGTGGATATTGTCAGAAGACAATAATTGTATTTGAACTCACGATTATATATATGTTGTCGTATTTTGCACGACAAATGTATTAATAAAGTTGTAGTTATTTACGTACCATGTATTTGGCGACTCGAGAATGGGTTGGATAGAATGGACCTATTTTGGGGGCGCCACGGTTGGTATCGAGCTTTAGGATATGATCTCTCTGGCGGAGATCGGGGAATAGAACTAGGAGAGGGAGAGACGAGTAAATCCTTCGCCATGATGTGTCCTACCTAAGCTTATTTGTTAGTTGGTTAGTATATAGGGATATTATGTGATATATTGATTTCTTAATTAACCCTTGTTTTATGATGATATTTGAGAATGTCGAATGAGAATATTAATGATGGAGTAAATGAGGTAGTGAAGATGCTGTACTTACCAACGAGGAGAGCGTCAACAAGTCGACAATGTACCTCCTGTGAACAACACCACCGGCGCGATGATGAGCGAGGGGATGTTTAGAAGCTTTTTGCGGTTCATGCAAAATTAGATGATGGAGACTCGTGTTTAAAATACGGAGGAAATGATAGCGATTCACGGGTAGTCACGCGATGAAGGGTTCAAAGAGTTGGGACCACGAATGCTGGGAAAGCGGATCCGATTAAAGGCGGAGACGTGGGTCAAACAAATTACCAAGATATTCGATGTCTTGGGATGCACAGAGGAAGAGAAAGTTTCATTCGCTACTTTTATGTTCCAGTAACGAAAGGCGGTCTTGGTGGGAATCATGAAGCGTACCCATCCAATTTGCACCAAAGATGTCATGGGAGATGTTTTGAACAGTTCAATGACAAGTACTTCCACGAAAGTATTCGTCGTATGAAGGAAGTGAAGTTTATTAGACCGGAAGAGAATAACATGGCGGTGTCCCGAAGACGAGGCGAAGTTCGTGGAGTTATCCGAGTTTGCACCTCATTTGGTGGAGAATGAGGAGCGTTATGGCGTGGATGTTTCGAGAGGTTTGAAACCCGTGATAATCTGACAATATCTCATTTCTCATAAATTTTTCTCTATTCGGATGTTGTAAAGCAGGGCTCAATTATTAGAGCGAGATAACGAGTACGGTCAACCGAGGGACCCACAACGAGGATAATCTAGGAGATAGCGATCAACAAAACAACGATAACCAACAGAGAAAGAAAAAGACGGACAAAAATGGTAACCACTCTGGTGGTAATCATCATGGCCATGAAAATAGAAGAAGCGAGTCGGGAGGAGATTTTCAAAAGAGGAGATTCAACAACGACCATGTGAAGACGTCAACACAAGTAGCAACTAGTTCCAAGGGAGGAGAAAGACCACCGGTCATATGTTACAAATCAATGGAAAGAGGACATATCACCAATTGACGCCCACAACAGCTTTTAAGGTATGCTATAATTGTGGAAAAGAAGGACATATCGCTCGAGATTATGCGGTATCGAAACCCAGATCCGGCGGGAATGGTAACTCAAAAGGATGTCCCAGAAAAGTCAAAGTCAAGCGGTTCCTGAAGAGCATTTATCGTGATGGGGTCAAAATGCGAGGAACCCAAACGAAGTTAGCACGGTTAGTTAATTATAAATTCTTGCGAAGTTTATACCTTACTAGATCTTTGGTTCTACCCATTCTTTTATCTCTCTTGCTTGCGCTCAACGTTTGAACTTGACTACGGAGAAATTAGACTTTGACCTATTTATGGAGACTCCGTTAGGAGAAACTTTCATTACATCCGTTGTTTAGAAATCTTGCTTGATTCAGGTTGGCACTATCACATTACCTGTTAACCTTATTTCTATAGAGATATTTGCTTTTGATGTGATTTTAAGGTTAACTACTCATTATGACGAAATTGATTACTTTCGTAAGGTTGTTAATTTTCATATTCCTAAGCAACCTGTTATTCGAATTCAAGCAATCAAACCATTGTAGTCAAACATTTTCATATCAAGCCATGAAGTCATTCATTTATTACGGATGTTGTAAGACCCCAACTTATTATTAATGAAATTTAATTTTCTCTATTTATTATTTGAAATAGTAAGGGTTGATTTGATTAATGTGGATAGTTAGGGGTAAAATACGCAAATATTTCAAAATAAGCAAGTGGTTATAAAATATTCATTGTTGTCGGGGAATATTCGTTTGGTCGTGGAATATTCGTACTGTCGGGGAATATTAAATGCGAATGTAATGACCGTGTGTGGACCCCATAAATGGCGATTGGATGAAGAAAGCGACAAATATAAGTTGTTTAAAAATAGCGATTAGTAGTTATTACTGCTAATTATCTTTGTTAAAATACTAAATTGGTTAAAACACAAGAAGATACGGTATTGCACCAATTATTGATTCTTACGTAAGAAAGCTTTACTCAATAATGGTTCTGATGAATTCTCGCTCAAATATTTTATTGATTTAATAATTCTTTGCGTTGATATTTTATATTGTTGTTGTTTCAATAATTGTCATTACACAAGTATTTTTCATTATCGAAGCAATAATTCATATTATCCGAATAATATTATTAGATAACATTATTGGCAATGTCTAGAAAGTTACATCTAAGGAGAGGTTTGGTCACCTAATTTTGTAGATAAGGAGAAATTCTTATTGAAAGCCCCTCTTTCCAGGAACCGCATGGTTGTCAATATTGTGATTTTGTAATATTATTTATGAATAATTAATTATTGATTCATATGATAAGAAAAATATTGATTTTATGTGGATATAGATGGACAAAATTTTTAATGTGACAATTTTTGAAAATTGAAATTTTATCTTTTTACGATAAAATAATTCATTTAAATATATTATTATATTTTAATAATATAATAATGGTGATATTTTTACAACGAATGTGGGATATATGAGTATCTGAGGAGGAAGAGTATTTTTGTTGCAATAAATATTTAAAACATGTTAAACATGTCAATTGGACCCCATTTATTGGTGAAATTTGATGATAACTTGTAAAATCGCTTTGTTTGTGGATTTTGGTCAATTTTACATTTGGAATTTGGAAAAACTTTCTTACGTAAAGTTGTAGAGAATTGAATTTCCTATAAGAACTCATAAAATTTGAATTTTTTGATAAAAGGGCTATTTATTATGAATTATTGAAGTTCAAGTTCAAATAATTAATTTTTGGGAGTTTTAGTTAATTATTTTGAGAAAAACGTTTTTTGCAACTAAGTTGGCCTCACATGTGATTCAAATGGGCTGAGATCAGTTGTCTAAGGTGGGCTAAAGAAAATGTAAAAAATATATTAATATTATATTCAATTTTTTTTTACTTTGGTGTTAAGCATTTTCCTATAAATAGGGTGCTTAGGTTAAAATTGAAAAACACACCGTAAACTGAAGTTTCTCTCTATTTCTCTCGATATATTGAGCGTATTCTTGTGAGTATACTTTGAGTATTGTTAGGCGGTGTAAGTTCCTTCAAAGACTATACCCTAGATTCCAAATTTAAGTACTAATCTTTCGAGGTAAGGGATGTTATTTTCTTCACAAATGATATTATTTCTTCAATATCATTATCTTTGAAATATTGGTTGAAACTTTTTATCAAATTTGGAACTTTTTCGTATGGGGGTTACTATTCACGAGTTACTATTCACGAGTTACTATTCAGCGAGTTACTTATTCACGAGTTCTTATTCACGAAGTACTATTCATGAAGCGTGAAAGATGTTTTTGGGAAATTTCTATCTTTTGGTGTTTGAGTTACTATTCACGATATCAAGACTATTCACGATATCTGAGACTATTCACCAAAAAATAAAATTTCTTCTTTTTCATTCAAAATATCTATTCGGATACTAGCTTTGATTGTATCCATGTTTTGATCATTCTTGAATTTTACACCACTATGATTATTTTTGAGGTATTTTGAACATGGATAAAACAAAGTACGAATCCTTAATCCTTAATCCTTGTCATTTCGTTTCCTTTGGATTCGTTTCTTTAAAAATATTTTTCATCATCCTCGATCTTAAATGATGATATTATTGAATATATCTTTGGCCCCAGTGAGTAAAGATGAATGATTTCGAAGAATATCTTTGGTAGTAGTGCAAAGATGAGCAGTGTTTAGATGAACATGACCAATCGATGAATATCTTTGGCCCTGTAGTGCAAAGATGAATATTTGATTCGGATGTATATTGATTGATGTTACGAGGATAAAAGATAGAGCGATGAAATTTTAAATTCATACATAGAAGATAGTAGTTTGCATTCTCTACTTAACTCTTCTAATGAATTATTATTTCATTGCGAATATTGATTTAAAATTTGTTTGTCTATTGTATTCTATTAGATTTTTCCTGTTGAAGACTAACGGTAATTTTTTGTATATTATCTTAGTCATAATATTCTTTATTGGGCTAGTTGAGCTCACCCTTTCCTTTTTGTTCCATTTTTCTTCTCGTGAGGCGAGAATATAAGCGAGTACAGTCTGGGGTATGGAATGAAGGTTTTAGAAAGAATTGTTTAGTAGTCCTCACCATTTTGTAAAATAATGTATCAATAAATGTGATGAGGATTTATTTGAGTATAGATATTGTCTAGAAGATAATATTTGTATTCAAACTCACGCTTTTCTTGTTGTAATAATAAAGTTGTAGTTATTTTACATACCATGTATTGACAACTCAGAATGGGTGATGTATACCTATTTTGGGGGCGTCACAGATGTCAAGTTTTCTTAGTCCATGTTATGGATTTGAATAAAGACACGTCGATTTGAATAATATTCTGTTGTTATTGATTTTTTCCGACGTATTTCTGAAGAATTTCTTGGCTTATTCCCAAAGCTCGATATTAAATTTTGTATCGACTTTGAACCTAAAAGTACAAAACTCATTTCTAAAATCTCATATCGAATGGCTCTATTGAACTTGAGTTAAAATTCAACTATAGAATTTGGTACCGAGCCTTTATCCGGTGACTTCCTTTGTGGAATGCACCGAAGCGAGCATTCTCCGTAGGGGACACCATATTAAATGCGATAGTAAAGCGATAGGTGTCATTGTAACGTCTTATCCAAGGTTGGGATATGAGTCACGATTGAGAACAACCTAAGTCGATAATCGAAATACGTAGCTTTCAGGCTTAGTTGGTTATTATCGGAGATTCGTTGAAGGATATTCTTGAATCGCTATTCTATTAACGCAGCTGACTCGTAGAGATACAAAATTTGAATAGAGCAAGGAATGTGGGAAGAGCTTTGAAGAACTCAAGAGGAGACTCATTTCAACACATGTTCTGACCATGCCATCCCGGAAAAGCGAACGTGGTAGTGGTGGCGTGTTGAGTAGAAGATCGTATACAAATACGAAAGTACGATATCATCAAAGACTCATTTCAGTATAATTTACAAATAATAGAGATGGAGATGAAAACTCTAGGTACCCATATGATGATATACGAGTATAATCGACTTTAATCAATAAATTTAAAGCTTATCAAGCTCTGGACACAGAGTTGATGAATATGAAGAAGAAGATCAAGAAGTCGTTATTCCAAAAGCAAGAATCGGTGAGGTGAGAAAGCTCAAACCTTCTATTTATTAATCCATTTGAAATTCTCGATCGAATAGGAACTGTGGCCTATAGACTCGTTTTACCGCCAAGTATGACGCGTGTTCATAACATTTTTCACGTATCGATGTTACGTAAATATGTGAACGACCCAAACCACATCATTGAGTTAGAACTGGATGAGATAGCCGATGACTTAACGTACGAGGAGGTACCTGTCAAGATCTTGGATAGGAAAGAACATGTCCTATGTACCGAGGTTATACCACAAGTTAAAGTTTTGTGGGAGAAACTATGCTATTGAGGAAATGACACGGGAGTTGGAAATGGAAATGAAAGCGAGGTATTCTCATCTTTTGAAACACGTGTACGTCACGTCAATTTCGAGGATGAAATTTCATAAGGAGGGGAGGTTGTAAGACCCCAAATTATTAATAAATGAAATTTATTTTCTCTATTTATTATTTTGAAATAGTAAGGGTTGATTTGATTAATGTGGATAGTTATGGGTAAAATACATAAATATTTGAATAAGCAAGTGGTTATAAAATATTCATTATTGTTGGGGAATATTCATTTGGTCGTGGAATATTCAGATTGTCGGGGAATATTAATTCTGAATTTGAGCGATCTTTTGTGGGCCCCATAATGTAAAGCGATTGGATGAAGAAAACGACAAGTATAAGTTGTTTTTAAATAACTTGGCGTAGTTATTCACGAATTATCTTGTTGGAATACCCGGTGGTTAAAACACACTAATCTGGCGTTGTTAACAAGAAGAGCATTGCAGTATTGCACCAATTATTGATTCTTACGTAGAAGGCCTTACTCAATAATTGTTACGATAATTCTTATTCAATATTTTATTTTATTGATTCAATAATTCTTTGCATTGATATTTTTTATATTCTTTGTTGTTTCAATAAATTGTCATTACTGCGGTATTTTTCATTATCGAGCAATATTTCATATTATCGAATAATATTATTGGATAACATTATTGACAATGTCTAGAAAGTTACATCTAAGGAGAGGTTTGGTCACCTAATTGCTTGCCTTGAGTAAGAGAGATCCTTATTGAAAGCCCCCTCTTTCTGAAGGAGCGGCACAAGATCTTGTGATTCAGTAATATTATTTGTGAATAATTAATTATTGATTTATGTGATGAGGAAAATATTGATTTTATGTGGATATAGATGAGAAAATTTTTAATGTGACAATTGTTGAAAATTAATATTTTATCTTTTTACGATAAAATAATTCATTTAAATATATTATTATATTTTAATAATATAATATTGATAATATTTTTACGATGAATGTGGGATATATTAGTATATATGGAGGAGGAGTATTTTTGTTACCAAAAATATTTAAAGCATGTTTTATGTGTTTGGACCCCATTTCTTGTTGAAATTTGATTATAGCTTGTAAAATCGCTTTGTTTATGGATTTGGTCCATTTTATTTGGAATTTGAAAAAACTTTCTTACGTAAAGTTGTAGAGAATTGAATTTCCTATAAAAAGTCGCAAGATTCGAATTTTCCGATAAAAGGGCTATTTATTATGAATTATTGAAGTTTCAAGCTCAAAATAATTGATTTTGGAAATTTAAAATATTTAAAATAGGAAAAACGTTTTTAAATGTTTGTGGGCATCTTTAACATGTGTTGATAATTTGAGATCAGATTGTCTAGATGGGCGTAGAGAATTTATTAAATATATTAATATTATATTAAATTTTCTACTTTGTGTGTTCTAAAGATTTT
This sequence comes from Panax quinquefolius, assembly GCA_020205615.1. Lineage (NCBI taxonomy): Eukaryota > Viridiplantae > Streptophyta > Magnoliopsida > Apiales > Araliaceae > Panax > Panax quinquefolius. The sequence goes on from CM035160.1 coordinate 144,539,477, forward strand.
CTTATAAATAGGGTGCTTAGGTTAGAATTGAAAATCACACCGTAAAGCTGAAGTTTTTCTCTCTATATTATCGAAAGCGTATTCTTGTGAGTATTTTGAGTATACTTTGAGTATTGTTATACGGTGCAAGTTCAAGTCATAGCCTATATCCAGGTGTTTCAACTAGAAATCTTGTCTTTCGAGGTAAGTGATGTTATTTTCTTCTCAAATGATATTATTTCTTCAATATCATTATCTTTGAAATATTGGTTGGAACTTTTATCAAATTTGGAATTTTTTATGTCGGAGTTACTATTCATGAGTTCTTATTCACGAGTTATTATTCACGAGTACTATTCAAGTAAGCGTGAATATATTTTTGTGAAATTTCTATCTTTTGGTGTCGGAGTTACTAATCACATATCTATTAATTATTCACGATACTCTGACACTATTCACGAATACTAAGACTATTCATAGAAAAATAAAATTTCTTCTTTTTGTCCAAAATATCTATTGTGGATACTAGCTTTGATTGTATCAATATTTTGATCATTCTTGAATTTTACTTCACTATGATTATTTATGAAGTATTTTTAAACTCAGATTATTTAAAGTACGAATCCATAATACTTGTTCTTTTGTTTCACTGGATTCGTTTCCTTTAAAATATTTTTCATCATCCTCAGTCCTAAATAATGATATTACTGAAATACTCTTCCTCCTCGTATACTCATATATCCCATATTTAATATGTTTTAAACATTTATTGCAACAAAAATACTCTTCCTCCTCGTATACTCATATATCCCACATTCGTTGTAAAAATATCACCATTATTATATTACTAAAATATAATAATATATTTAAATGAATTATCTTATCAGAAAAAGTTAAAATTTCAATTTTCAACAATTGTCACATTAAAATTTTTCTCCATCTATATCCACATAAAATCAATATTTTCCTCATCATATGAATCAATAATTAATTATTCACAAATAATATTACTGAGAATCACAATATTGACAACGAGCGGTTTCGGAAAGGGGGCTTTCAATAAGAATTTCTCCTTCTTGCCGTATGATTAGGTGACCAAACCTCTCCTTAGATGAGAACTTTCTAGACATTGCCAATAATGTTATCTAATAATATTATTCAGATAATATGAATTATTGCATCGATAATGAAAAATTGTGTAATGACAATTATTGAAACAACAACAATATAAAATATCAACGCAAAGAATTATTAAATCAATAAAATCTTTGAGCAAAGAATTATCGTAACCATTATTAAGTAGTGCCTTCTTACGTAAGAATCAATAATTGGTGCAATACTGGTGCTTTCTTGTGTTTTAACCAATTAGAGTATTTTAAAAGTATTAGCGGTAACAACTACGCCAGTTATTTTTAAACCACTTATATTTGTCGTTTTTTTCGTCATCCAATCGCTTTCAGTTATGGGGCCCACAAAATCTTCTTGGCCGTAGCATGCGAATATTCTCCGACAATGAAGAATATTCCACGACCAAATGAATATTCCCAAACAACAATGAATATTTTATAACCCACTTGCTTATTTTGAAATATTTGGGTATTTTACCCATAACTATTCACATTAATCAAATCAACCCTTACTATTTCAAAATAATAAATAGAGAAAATTAAATTTCATTAATAATAAGTTGAGGTCTTACAACCTCCCTCCTCATGAAATTTCGTCCTCGAAATTGACGACGTACACAGTGTTTCAAAAGGTGAGGATACCTCGCTTTCATTTCCGTTTCCAATTCCGGTCATTTCCTCTATAGCATGATTCCTCCACAAAACTTTAACTTGTGGTATGACCTTTCTTGGCGTAGGACATGCTCCTTCCTATCCAAGATCTTGTGGTACCTCCTCATATGTTAAGTCTTGGCTATCTCGTCAGGATTCTAACTCTATAACGTAGTTCGGGTCTTTCACATATTTACGAAATACGGATATGTGAAACACATTATGAACACGAGACATACTCGGGAGTAACGCGAGTCTATAGGCTACATTTCCTACTCGGTCAAGAATTTGAAATGGACCAATAAATCGTGGATTGAGCTTTCCTCTCTTCCCAAATCTTGTAACTCCCTTCCATGGAGCAACTCGCAACAATACATGATCCCCTATACTAAATTCCACGTCTTTTCGATGAAGATCGCATAACTCTTTTCATCGATCTTGTCTTTGTTTGTATCGTTGCGAATCATTTGGATCTTTCCGTAGTCATACGTACCAACTCGGGTCCCAACAATGTTGCTTCACCCACCTCATCCCAACATCTTTGAGAGCGACACTTTCGTCCATATAATGCTTCAAATGGAGCCACACCTATACTTGCACGATAACTATTGTTGTAGGAGAATTCCACCGATGGTAAATACTTATCCCAAGCGCCTTGAAGTATAGGACACGAGTCTTAATAAATCTTCAAGAGTTTGAATAGTCCTTTTGATTGTCAAATCCGTTTGAGGATGGTATCTTTCAACTAAATCGCCAATCCGCGCCCATAGCTTTTTGCAAGCTAACCCAAAATCTTGAAGTGAATCTTGTGTCACGATCCGAAACTATGGATCTTGGCATGCCATGCAACCTCACAATCTCATTCCGCGTACATATACTAGCAAGGCGTTCGAGGGAATAAGTCTCTGTATCGGCAAGAAATGAGCGAGACTTGGTTAATCTATCAACAATAACCCAAATAACATTGATACCTTGAAAACCGTAGGAAGAGACGTGAATGAAATCTATGGTAATGTGTTCCACTTCCATTTCAGAATCTCAAGTGGTTGCAACGGACCCTTAGGTGCTAGATGCTCGCCTTTACACGTTGACAAGTTAAACACATCGAGATAAACTTTGCAATCTCTCTCTTCATATTATTCCACCAAAATGTATGTGAAGATCGGGATACATTTTAGTACTTCGAGGATGGATTGCAAATGTGTGTATTGTGTGCCTCCATCATAATCTTGTACTTCAAATCAGAGTCGTTAGGAACACAAAGTCTAGAGTGGACTCGAAGTATTCCTTCTTCATCAATTCTCGCTTCCGGAATAGCTCCTTCTTGTACTTTCTTCTTCATACGCATCAGCTCCGGATCGGTGGCTTGAGCAACCTTAACTTTTTCTATTAAAGTTGGCTCTATGCGTATACTTGACATCATCGCACTCATTCCTGCATATGATCTTCTACTCAACGCGTCAGCTACCACGTTCGCTTTTCGGGATGGTATTGAATAGTGTGGTCGTAGTCTTTCAATAGCTCGAGCCAAGCGTCACCTGCCAGGCGTGTTGAGTTCTTTTGAGTGAAGAAATATTTAAGGCTTTTATGGTGCGAATATATCTCCACTTTCTCCTCATATAGATAGTGCCTCCATATCTTTAAGCAAAACGATTATCGCTGCTAACTCTAGATCATGAGTAGGATAATTCCTCTCATACTCTTTAAGTTGTTGCGAGGTATAGGCTATGACTTTCCCACGTTGCGTGAGAACACATCCTAACCCTTTGCAAGCATCATCGTCAGATAACAAATCCATCCGAACCGGATGGTATTATTAGAACAGTCTTGAAATAAGTCTCCTCTTAAGCTTTTGGAAACTCTTCTCGCATTCTTCGCTCCAAGCGAATTTTGTATCCTTCCGAGTTATTTGGGTTAATGGAATAGCGATTCGAGAAAACCCTTCCACGAATCTCCGATAATAACCAAGGTAGACCCGAAAGCTTCGCATCTTTGGCCACCGACTTCGGTTTCTCCCAACTTTGTATTGCTTCAATCTTCGACGGGTACACGGATACTCCATGTTTTGACACCACGTGCCCAAGAAATGCTACTTCCTCAAGCCAGAACTCGCATTTCTTCAATTTGGCATATAGTTTGTTTTTCACGAAGCCTTTGGAGTACCAAACTTCAAATGGTGCTCATGATCTTCATGACTTTTGGAATATATGAGGATGTCATCAATAAAAACAACAACGAAGCCGATCCAAATATTCCTTGAATACTCGGTTCATCATATCCATGAAAGCCATGAGGAGCATTAGTCATCAAGAAAGACATGACTAAGAATTCATAATGCCCGTCACCGGAGTTTTAAAAGCGGTCTTTGGAATATCCTCGATTCTAATCTTTGTTGATGATATCCGAGCGAAGATCGATTTTTGAAAAGAATTGTGCCCCTTACTAATTGGTCAAACAATTCATCAATACGAGGTAGAGGATACCTATTCTTGGCGGTGACATGGTTCGATTCTCGATAGTCAATACAAAGTTGCATACTCCGTCTTTCTTTTTACTGAATAAAAGCAGAGCACCCCAAGGAGATGTCTTGGGGACGAATGAAACCGATGTCCAACAATTCACGTAGTTGGACCTTTAACTCTGAAGTTCAATAGGAGCCATTTGATATGGGGTTTTAGAAATGGGCGAGATCGATAAAGAATTCAACTTCACGTTACGGGGGTGGCAGGGAAGTTCTTCAGAAATCGTCGGGAAAGTCAATAACAACAGGGAATATTATTCAAATTTGGCGTGTCTTTATTCAAATCCATAACATGGGCTAAGAAAGCTTGACATCCGTTTTTTCAATAAGCGAATAGCTTTATGATTAGATATGATAGTGATTGATTTTAATGGTTTAGTTGCTTGAATTGCATACAACGAGGTTGTTTAGGAATATGAAAACTAACAACCTTACGAAAACAATCAATTTTGGCATGATGTGTAGTTAACCAATCAATCCAAAAATCACATCAAAAGCAAGTATCTTTAAAGAGATAAGGTCAATTGAGGTAAGGTGATGGTGCCAACTTGAATCAAACAAGATTTATAAGCGGTGGATGTGATGAAAGTTTCTCCTAACTGAGTTTCCACAGATAGGTCAAAGTCTAATTTTTTTGAGTCAAATTTAAGCGTTGAGCACAAGCGGAGAGATAAATGAATGGGTAGACCCTAGGTATCAAGTAAGGTATAAACTTCGTTTGGGTTCCTCGCATTATGACCGATCACAACAAAACGCTCTTCCGAGAACAGATTGACTTTGAATTTTCAGGGGACGATCTTTTGAGTCACCGTCCCCATTGAATTAGGTTTCTACTGCATAATCTCGAACGATATGTCCTTCCTTTCCATAATTATAGCATACCTTGAGCTGTTGTGGGCGGTTTGGTGATATATCCTGAGTGCAATTTGGATGGGTGCGCTTCACGGACTCCCACGATGATACGCCTCGCATACGGAACATAAAGGTGGCGAATGGAACCTTCTGTTCCTCGTGCATCCCAAGACATTGAATATCTTGGTAATTTACTTGACCCATGTTTCGCTTGGTGATCGGATCGGCTTTCCCTAAAATTACGGTGGTCCCAACTCTTTGAGGCGCTTGTTTGTGACAAGAAGTGAATTGCTATCATTTCCTCCTATATTTTGAACACGAGTCTCCTTATGCGATTTTGCATGAGCGCAAAAAGCTTCTAAACATCCTCGTTCATCATCGCTTTCGATTGGTGTTGTTCGCGGGAGGAACATTGCCCGACTGTTGCCGTTCTCCTCGTTGGTGAGTACTGAGCGTCTCCACGGTCTCATTTCCATTATTAATATTCTCGGTCGACATTCTCAAATCATCGTAAAACAAGGGTTAATTAAGGAAATCAATATATCACATAATATCCTTATATCTTGACCAACTAACAAATAAGCTTAGGTAGGACACCTTAGCGAAGGATTTACTCGTCTCTCCCCTCTAGTTCTATTCCCGATCTCATGGGAGATCATATCCTAAGCTCGATACCATTTGTGGCGCCCCAAAATAGGTATACATCACCCATTACGAGTTGTCAATACATGATGCGAAACAACTACAACTTTATTATTACAATGAGTAAAGCGTGAGTTTGAATACAAATATTATCTTACAAGACAATATCTATACTCAAATAAATCCTCATCACATTTATTGATACATTATTTTACAAAAATGTTGAGGACTACTAAACAACTTCTCTAGAACTATCATTCCATACCCAGGCTACGTACTCATTATATTTTACGCCTCACGAGAAGAAAAATGGAACAAAAAGGAAAAGGGTGAGCTCAACTAGCCCGATAAAAAAGAATATTATGACTAAGATAATATACAACAAATTATCGTTAGTCTTCAACAAGGAAAAATCTAATAGAATCTGATAGGCAACAAATTTTAAATCATTATTCGCAGTGAAATAATAATTCATTAGAAGAGTTAAGTAGAGAATGCAAACTACTATCTTACATGTATGAATTTAACGATTCATAAATCTATCTTTTATCCTGTAACATCAATCGATATATATACGGAATCAAATATTCATCTTTGCCTCTGGGCGAAGATATTCATCGATTAGTCATGTTCATCTAAACACTGTTCATCTTTGCACTCTACGGGCCAAAGATATTCTTGAAATCATTCATCTTTGCGCACTACTGGGCGAAGATATTCCATAATATCATCATTTAAGGTGAAGATGATGAAAAATATTTTAAAAAAAGCGAATCCGGTGAAACAAAATGATGAGGATTAAGGATTAAGGATTAGTACTTTTGTTTTATCACGTCAAAAATACATCAAAAATAATCACGAGTGGTGTAAAATTGAGAATGATCAAAACATGGATCTGATGAAGCTAGTATCCTGATAGATATTTTGATGAAAAGAAAAATTTTCATTTTTGATGAATAGTCTTAAGTATTAAGTGAATAATGTAGTATCGTGAATAGTCTTAGTATAGGTGAATAGTAACTCAGATACCAAAAGATAGAAATTTCACAAAAAACATCTTGGCGCCGTGAATAGTACTAAATGAATAATAAGCTGCGTGAATAGTAACTCATGAATAGTAACTTCGTGAATAGTAACTCATGAATAGTAACCCAGAGCGTAAAAAGTTCCAAATTTGATAAAAATTCAAACGAATATTTGGCATAATGATATTGAAGAAATAATATCATTTTCGAATAAAATAACATCCACTTACCTCGAAGATCGATACTTCTAATTTGAAAACAGGATATAGGCTATGACTTGAACTTGCCTTAGTATAGCAATACTCAAAGTATACTCAAAATACTCACAAGAATCGCCCGATAATAATATAGAGAAAACTTGAGTTTACGGTGTGGTTTTCAATTTAACACTAAGCACCTATTTATAGGAAATTGCTTAGAACACTTAAAAGCGAGAAAATTTAATATAATATTAATATATAAATTAAATTTTCCCTCGCTAACTTCTTCCAAGCTGAATTGACTCATTGACACACATATGTAACACACCATAATGAAAAAAGCGTTTTGTTATTTAAAATATTTTAAACTTCAAAAAATCAATTATTTTGAGCTTGAACTTGATAATTCATAATAAATAGCCATTCTATCGAAGAAAATTCGAATCTAGCTAGTTTTTTATAGGAAATTCAATTCTCTACAACTTTCGAGAAGAAAGTTTTCCAAATTCCAAACAAAAATTGGCAAAAAATCCACAAGCAGGAGATTTTACTGGTATAATCAAATTTCGATCGATAAATGGGGTCCATGAGCATATTTAACATGTTTTAAACATTTATTGCAACAAAAATACTCTTCCTCCTCGTATACTCATATATCCCACATTAGTTGTAAAAATATCACCATTATTATATTACTAAAATATAATAATATATTTAAATGAATTATCTTATCGAGAAAAGATAAAATTTCAATTTTCAACAATTGTCACATTAAATTTTTTCTCCATCTATATCCACATAAAATCAATATTTTCCTCATCATATGAATCGATAATTAATTATTCACAAATAATATTACTGAAGAATCCTGATATAATGACGAGGCGGTTCAGGGAAGAGGGCTTTCGATAAAAATTTCTCACTAACTTGGTAGCAATTAGGTGACCAAACCTCTCCTTAGGCAGGAGAATATTGATTTTATGTGGATATAGATGGAAAAAAGAAAATTGAAATTGAAAATTTATATTATGATAAATTTAAAATAAATGAATATTTAAAATATTGAGATTGGAATTTAAAAAAATTTTTGAAATTAATTAAATTAAACTATAGAAATTTGAATTTTAAAATTTTTATAATTGATTTTGAAGTTTAAAATATTAAATTGAAAAACGTTTTTCTTCTTTTCTAGATTGTGGCATGTGTTTGATGGTTTTGAAATCAGATTCTAGGCATCGTGGGAAATTTATATAATTATATTATTAATTTATTAAATTTTGCACAATGTTTAGCATTCTAAAATCTAATCACAAATAAATAATTAATCCGTATTCTTGAAGATTTATTATGCGTGTACTTGTAGTCTGAGTTAACCTTATGCTAAGTTAGATATATTTAAAGTCAGTTCAACATTTCAGGTATTTGTAAAATAGTTTCAGTCATTAAAAGTGATATTCTCGAAATATTATTCGTCAATGTCTGAGTTCTTATTTTTCTTTTAAAGTTTAAAATTATGGATCTAGCTATTGGATTATTAAAAATTTGAATCGTGTGATTGAAATATAAAAATTTACTTGTTATGATTATTTCATGTGTATTTTCATTTAAAATATTGAATTCTCAATCTGAATCCTTAATCCTTAATAATGTTACATGGATTCGTTTCTTTTAAAATATTTTTCATCATCTTGAGGAAAATTATGAATATCTTTATGATCTGAAAAGATGATTTGAAGAATATCTTTGGCCGTTGCAGATTGAACGTATGGATGCTTTGGCAGTCTGCGAATGAATATTTGATTCGGATGTATATTGATTGATGTTCTGGGGATAAAAGATGAGCGATGAACTTTTAAATGGGATAGATAGTTTTGCATTCTCTACTTTCTTACAATGAATTATTATTCCAGCGAATATTGAATTAAAATTTAAATATCTATTGATACTGTTGAAGACTATTGATAATTTGTTGTATATTATCTTAGTGGCAAATATTCTTCTCTTGGGTAGTTGAGCTCACCCCTTTTCCTTTTTGTTCCAGGAAGCAAGAATATAAGCGAGTACGAGTGAGGTATGGAATGAAGGTTTAGAAAAGAATTGTTTATTAGTCTCACCATTTCTAAATAATGTTCAATAACAAGTTTATTTGAGTATGATTGTCTAAGAAGATAATATTTGTATTGAAAGATGATTTATAATAATAAAGTTGAAGTTGGCCATGTCGACAACTGAATAGGTGATGTATACTATTTTGGGCGTCATGGCATGATTATCACGACTTGAGGATATGATCTACTGGCGGAGATGGATAATAGAACTAGGGAAGGCGGTAAATCCATCAGTGTGTCCTGCCTTTCATTTTTTTAGTTAGTCGATATATAAAAGGAGACATTTGAAATTATTTAATGACAAATACTTTCCTTGACGAAAGTGTTAGTCGTGACGAATATGAAGGAAGTGGAGTTCATGAGTTAGAACAAAACAACGTAGCGGTGTCTCGATGCGAGGCAAAGTTTGCGAGTTATCTAGGTTTCACCTCATTTGGTGGAGAATGAGGCGTATGGCGGATGTTTTGAGAGGTTTGATACGGCGTGTCGACATTCGAGAGAAGTATTTAATGATATCTCATTTCATATAAATTTTCTCTCTATTAGGATGTTTTATCTGAGGGCTCAATTATTAGGCGAGATAGCGAGTCAGTGATATCTCATTCTCGTGAGGACCATAACGAGGATCGTACCGAGAGATAGCGATCAGCAGAATAATGATAACCGGCGGAGAAAAGCAGATGGACAAAAATGGTAACCACTCTGGTGGTAATCATGGCCGTGAAAATAGAAGAAAGCGAGTTAGGAGGAGATTTTAAAAGGAGATTTAACAGCGACCGTATGAAGGCAGCGGTCTTGCGTGTGGCCCGGTTACTAGGGGGAGAGAAGCGACCACCGGTCGTATCTTTACAAATCACGGAAAGAGGGACATCGGTCAAGCGCACAGCAGTTCAAGGTATCTTTATAATTGTGGAAAGGAAGGACATATCGCTCGAGATTATGCGATGGCGAAACCTAGTTATTGAGACGGTGACTCGAAAAACATCCCAAAAAAGTCGAAAGTCAGCGATTAGGAAGGCGTTTGTTGTATTTGGTCATATCGAGGAACCAAGCGAGGTGATCACGGGTGCTATTTATAAATTCTTGCGAAGTTTATACCTTACTTGATCTGGGGTCTTTACCCATTCATTTATCTCTCTGCGTGTGTGCTCAGCGTTTAAACTTGACTCAGGAAAAATTAGACTTTGACTATCTGTGGAAACTCAGTTAGGAGAAACTTTCATCACATCCTTTGTTTATAAATCTTGTTTGATTGAGTTGGCACCATCACTTACATTGAACTTATCTCTTTAAAGATACTTGCTTTTGATGTGATTTTAGGGATTGATTGGTTAACTACTCATCGTACCAAAATTGATTGTTTTCGTAAAGTTGTTAGTTTTCATATTCTAACTTGACTTTGTTATGCAATTCAACAACTAAACCATTAAATCAATCATTTGTCATATCTAATCATAAAGCTGACCGTTTATTGAAAAGCGGATGTCGAAGCTTTCTTAGCCCGTATTATGGATTTGAATAAAGACCGTCAAATTTGAATAATATTCCTATTGTTATTGACTTTTCGGCGTATTTCTAGAAGAACTTCCGGTCTACCCCGAGCGTGAAGTTGAATTCTTTATTGATCTTGAACTTGATACAAGCCCATTTCTAAAAACCCCATATCGAATGGCTCTATTGAACTTGGGAGTTAAAGGTCAACTACAGAATTGTTGGACGCCGGTTTCATTAAATCTAGTACATCTCCTTGGGGTGCTCTGTTTTTATTTGTAAAGAAGAAAAGGCGGGAGTATCTGACTTTGTATTGATTATCGAGAATTGAACCCGTATCACCATCGAGAATAGGTATCCTCTACCTCGTATTGATGACTTATTTGACCGATTCTGAGGGCATGATTCTTTTCAAAAATCGATCTTAGATTACGGATATCATCCAATTTGAAGATTAGGCGAGGATATTCAAGGCGCCTTTAGAACTCGATGCGGGCATTATGAATTCTTAGTCGTGTCTTTCGGATGACTAATGCTCCTGCGACTTTCATGGATATGATGAGCCAAAGTATTGAGGAATATTTGGATCGGTTTGTTGTTGTCTTTATTGATGACATCCTTATATATTCAAAAGTCGTGAAGATCATGAGCACCGTTTGAAAATTTGGTACTCGAAAGGCCGTGAAAACAAACTATATGCCAAATTAAAGAAATCGAGTTACGGCGAGGAAGTAGCATTCCTTGGGCGCGATAAGTGTCGAAATATGGAGTATCTGTTGATCCGGTGAAGATTGAAGCAATCTGAAGTTGGGAACAGCAAAATTAAATTGGTGAAATCGTAGCTTTTGGGCTTATTTGGTTATTATCGGAGATTTCGTGGAAGGTTTTCTCGAATTGCTACTCCATTAACTTCGGCTAACTCGGAAGGATCAAAAATTCGTTTGGGCGAAGAATCGAGAAAAGTTTCAAGAGCTTAGAGGAGACTTATTTATTTTTGTTACAACAATACCATCTGGTTCGGATGGATTTGTTATCTCTGACGATCTTGGGCAAAGGGTTAGGATGTGTTCTCGTCTGGCGTGGGAAAGTCATAGCTTTATGCCCATGACGACTTAAAAGTATATAGAGGAATTATCCTACTCATGATCTAGAGTTGGCGTGATCGTTTTGTATTAAAGATATGGAGCCTTTATCTATATGGGGAGAAAGTGGAGATATATTGGACCATAAAAAGCCTTAAATATTTCTTCACTCGAAAAGAACTCAACATGCGGCGGTGACGTTGGCTCGAGCTATTGAAGACTACGACCACACTATTGATACCATCACGGAAGCGAGCGTGGTGGGCGGCGTTGAGTAGAAGATCATATATCGAGAGCGAGTGCGATGATGTCAAGTATACGCGTAGAGCCGACTTTAATAGAAAAAGTTAAGGTTACTTCGAGCCATCGACCCGGGGGCGTCGTATGAAGAAGAAAGTCTGAAGGAGCTATTAGGGCGAGAATTGATGGAGAAGGAATACTTGAGTCCACTCTAGACTTTGTGTTTCTAACGACTACGATTTGAAGTACAAGATTATGATGGAGAGCTTGCGATACACCATTTGTAATCCATCACGGAAATCTTCTGATGTATCGTGATATTTGACATACATTTTGGTGGAACAATATGAAGAGAGAGATTACAAAGTTTATCTCGATGTGTTTAACTTATCAGCGTGTAAAAGCGACATCTGGTTCCCTAAGGGTCAGTTGCTGACCACTTGAGATTCGAAATGGAAGTGGGAACACATTACCGTGGATTTAGATTCTGGGTCTTTCTACGGTTTTCTCGAGCATCAATCTTTATTTGGGTTATTGTTGACTTTGGGAATTGGAAGCGCAAATAAGCGCGGTATCCTGCTTTTCGAAACACAGAATGCGTATGTCGATTTAGAGGGCGAAATTTCATAAGGAGGAGGTTGTAAGACCCTGACTTATTATTAATGAAATTTAATTTTCTCTATTTATTATTTTGAAATAGTAAAGGTTGATTTGATTAATGTGGATAGTTAAGGGTAAAATATACAAATACTTGAAAATAAGCAGTGGTTATAAAATATTCATTGTTGTCGGGGAATATTCGTTTGGTGAAGTGGAATATTAAATCTTTGTCGGGGAATATTAAATGCGACGAGTGACCGTGTATGGGCCCATGTGAAGCGATTGGATGAAGAAAGCGACGAATATAAGTTGTTTAAAAATACTTGGCGTAGTTATTCACAGATTAATCTTTGTTAAAATACCGGTGGATTTAAAACACGGTAGCTTTGCGGTATTGCACCAATTATTGATTCTTACGTGAAGGCACTACTTAATAATGGTTATAGTAATTCTTTATTCGATTATTTTATTGATTTAATAATTCTTTGCGTTGATATTTTATATTCTTTGTTGTTTGATAATTGTCATTTACGGTATTTTTCATTATCGAAGCGATAATTCATATTATCTGAATAATATTATTAGATAACATTATTGGTGATGTCTAGAAAGTTTTATACTAAGGAGAGGTTTGGTCACACAATTAATTGCGTTGATAAGGAGAAATTCTTATTGGAAAGCCCCTGCTTTCTGCAGGAAGCTATGCGGTTGTCGATATTGTGATTACGTAATATTATTTGTGAATAATTAATTATTGATTCATATGATGAGGAAAATATTGATTTTATGTGGATATAGATGGAGAAAAATTTTAATGTGACAATTGTTGAAAATTAAAATTTTATCTTTTACGATAAAATAATTCGTTTAAATATATTATTATATTTTAATAATATAATAATGGTGATATTTTCTGCGAATGTGGGATATATGAGTATCACGAGGAGGAAGAGTATTTTGTTGCAATAAATGTTTTAAAACATGTTAAACATGTAAATTGGACCCCATTTATTGGTGAAATTTGATTATAGCTTTTTGTAAAATCGGTAGTTTGTGGATTTGGTCGATTTCTATTTGGAATTTGGAAAAACTTTCTTACGTAAAGTTGTAGAAATTGAATTTCCTATAAAACCTCGCGAGATTAATTTTACGATTAAAGCGGCTATTTATTATGAATTATTGAAGTTACTGAAGCTCAAAATAATTGATTTTGGAAGTTTAAAATATTTAAAATTAGAAAAACGTTTTTCTTACTTTTTTCTAGAATGTGGCATGTGTTTGATGGCTGAAATCAGATTCTAGGCATGCGTAGGAAATTTATATAATTATATTATTAATTTATTAAATTTTTACTAACTTTGGTGTATCTAGCGATTTCTATAAATAGGGTCTTGGGTTAGAATTGAAAATCACACAGAAGCTGAAGTTTCTCTCTCTATATTATCGGCGTATTCTTGTGAGTATTTTGAGTATACTTTGAGTATTGTTAGGCGCGTGTCTGAGTTCCTTGACCTTATGTCCAAATTATTCAATTAGAAATCTTAATCTTTCGAGGAGTAGCGATGTTATTTTCTTCTCGAATGATATTATTTATTGATATCATTCTGGTTGTAATAATAAAGTTGTAGTTGTTTTAGTACCATGTATTGAGAACTCGAGAATAGGTGATGTATACCTATTTTGGGGGCATCACATGTAACACACCATAATGAAAAAGCGTTTTTGTTATTTAAAATATTTTAAACTTCAAAATCAATTATTTGAACTTGAACTTGATAATTCATAATAAATAGCCCTTCTATCAAAAATTGGAATCTCGCATGTTTTTATAGGAAATTAAATTCTCTACAACTGCGAGAAGAAAGTTTTCCAAATTTCAAACAAAATTGGTAGAAATCCACAAGCGGGAGATTTTTCTGATTTATAATCAAATTTCGATCGATAAATGGGGTCCGCATGAGCATATTTAACATGTTTTAAACATTTATTGCAACAAAAATACTATTCCTCTCGTATACTCATATATCCCACATTCGTTGTAAAAATATCACCATTATTATATTATTAAAATATAATAATATATTTAAATAATTATCTTATAGGAAAAGATAAAATTTCAATTTTCAACAATTGTCACATTAAAATTTTTCTCCATCTATATCCACATAAAATCAATATTTTCCTCATCATATGAATCGATAATTAATTATTCACAAATAATATTCTGAGAATCATGATATTGTGACGAGGCGGTTCAGGAAGGGGGCTTTCGATAAAATTTCTTCTTCTTTGGCTTGATTAGGTGACCAAACCTCTCCTTGAGCGAACTTTCTAGACATTGCCAATAATGTTATCTAATAATATTATTAGGATAATATGAATTATTGCATCGATAATGAAAAATCTTGTGTAATGTGATTATTGAAACAACAATGATATAAAATATCAGCGCGGTAATTATTAAATCGATAAAATCTTGAGCGGTAATTCTGTAACCATTATTAAGTAGTGCCTTCTGCTACGTAAGAATCAATAATTGGTGCAATCTGGTAATCTTCTTGTGTTTTAACCCATAGAGTATTTTAACGTATGATACTTGGTAACAACTCTCTTTGTTATTTTTAAACAACTTATATTTGTCGTTTTCTTCGTCGATCGCTTTTAGTTATGGGGCCCCACACATGGTTTGTGCGTAAATGCGAATATTCAAACGATGCGAATATTCACGACCAAGCGAATATTCCCAAACTGACAATGAATATTTTACCTTTACTTGCTTATTTTGAAATATTTGCGTATTTTACCCTGCTTATCACATTAATCAAATCGACCCTTACTTATTTCAAAATAATAAATAGAAAATTAAATTTCATTAATAATAAGTTGAGGGTCTTCTGACCTCCCTCCTTATGAAATTTCGTCCTCGAAATTAATTGATACGTCACGTAGTGTTTGAAAAGGTGAGGATACCTCGCTTTCATTTTAGTTTCAATTCGGTCATTTCCTACTATAGCATGATTCCTCCCAAAACTTTAACTTGTGGTATGACCTTTCTTGGCGTAGGACATGCTCCTTCTATCAAGATCTTGGCGGTACCTCCTCATCGTTAAGTCTTGGCTATCTAAATGCGGTTACAACTTCTATAGCGTGGTTCGGGTCTTTCACGTATTCTGAAATGCGGATATATGAAACACATTATGAACACGAGACATACTCGGAGAATGTAGCGAGTCTATAGGCTACATTTCTACTTGGTCGAGAATTTGAAATGGACGATAAATCGTGGATTGAGCTTTCCTCTCTTCCCAAATCTTGTAACTCCCTTCCATGGAGCGACTCATGACAATCATGATCCCCCATACTAAATTCCCGTCCTTTCGATGAAGATCCCCATAACTCTTTTGTCGATCTTGTCTTGGTTTGTATCGTTGTCGAATCATTTGGATCTTTTCGTAGTCATACGTACCAACTTTCGGGTCCCAACAATGTTGCTTCACCCACCTCGTCCTGACATCTTTGGAAGCGACACTTTCGTCCGTATAATGCTTGAATGGAGCCACACTATACTTGCACGATATTTGTTGTTGTAGGAGAATTCCCTGATGGTAAATACTTATCAAGCGCCCTTGAAGTACAGGACCACGAGTCTTAATAAATCTTGAGAGTTTGAATAGTCCTACGATTGTCCGTCCAGTTTGAGGATGGTATCTTAAAGAACTAAATCGCAAATCCGTGCCCGTAGCTTTTTCAAAAGCTAACCCAAAATCTTGAAGTGAATCTTGGGTCACGATCGAAACTATGGATCTTGGCATGCCATGCAACCTCACAATCTCATTCAACGTCATGTCTAGCAAGGCGTTTGAGGAATAAGTCTCCGTGTCGGCAAGAAATAAGCGGAACTTGGTTAATCTATCAATGATAACCCAAATAGCATTGATGCCTTGAGAAACCAGTAGGAAGACAAAATGCTTGAAATCTATGGTAATGTGTTCCCACTTCCATTTCGGAATCTCAAGTGGTTCTGCGGACCCTTAGGTACTAGATGCTCGCCTTTACCGTTGACAAGTTAAACACATCGAGATAAACTTTGCAATCTCTCTCTTCGTATTGTTCCACCAAAATGTATGTAGAAGATCACGAAACATTTTAGTACTTCCAGGATGGATTGCAAATGGTGTATTGTGTGCCTCCATCATAATCTTGTACTTCAAATCAGTCGTTAGGAACACAAAGTCTAGAGTGGACTCGAAGTATTCCTTCTTCATCAATTCTCGCTTCCGGAATAGCTCCTTCTTGTACTTTCTTTCGCCATACGCATCATCTCAAGATTCGGTGGCTTGAGCGACCTTAACTTTTTCTATTAAAGTTGGCTCTGTCATTATACTTGACATCATCGCACTCATTCCGCATATGATCTTCTACTCAATAGCGTAAATTTACCGTTAAACTTTTCGGGATGGTATTGAATAGTGTGGTCGTAGTCTTTCGATAGCTCGAGCCAGCGTCATTCTTAGCGTGTTGAGTTCTTTTGAGTGAAGAAATATTTAAGGCTTTTATAGTGCGAATATATCTCCACTTTCTCCCCGTATAGATAGTGCCTCCATATCTTTAGCAGCAGCTTATTGCTGCATGACTCTAGATCATGAGTAGGATAATTCTCTCATACTCTTTAAGTTGTCATGAGGCATAGGCTATGACTTTCCCGTTGCGTGAGAACACATCTAACCCTTTGCACGAAACATTCTTTGTAGATAACAAATCCATCCGAGACGGATGGTATTGTTAGAACAGTCTTAGAAATAAGTATCCTCTTAAGCTCTTGGAAACTCTTCTCGCGTTCTTGCTCCAAGCGAATTTTATATCTTTAAAAGTTAATTTGAGTTAATGGAGTAGCGATTAGAAAACCCTTCCACGAATCTCAGATAATAACGGCTAGACCGGAAAAAGCTCGTCTTGATCCTGAGCTTGGTTGCTCCCTGACTTTGTATTGCTTGATCTTGGCCGGATCAGCGGATACTCCATGTTTGACACCGCGTGCCCGAGGAATGCTACTTCCTCGAGCGAACTTGCATTTCTTGATTTGGCATATAGTTTGTTTTCACGAAGCCTTTGGAGTACCGAACGAATGGTGCTCATGATCTTCACGACTTTTAGAATATATGAGGATGTCGTCAATAAAAACACAACAAGAATGATCAAATATTCTTGAATACTCGGTTCATCATATCCATGAAAGCGCGGGAGCATTAGGCGATCAAGAAAGACATGACTAAAATTCATAATGCCGTCTAGGAGTTCTAAAAGCGGTCTTTGGAATATCCTCGATTCTAATCTTGGTGATGATATCGAGCGAAGATCGATTTTGAAAAGAATTGTGCCCTTACTGTTGGTCAAACAAGTCATCAATCGAGGTGAGGATACCTATTCTTGATGGTGACATGGTTGATTCAGATAGTCGATCTGAAAGTTGCATACTCCGTCTCTTCTTCTTCTGAATAAAGCAGGAGCACCCCGAGGAGATGTCTTAGGGCCGAATGAAATCGATGTCAACAATTCTGTAGTTGGACCTTTAACTCTCTGAAGTTGATAGGAGCCATTTGATATGGGGTTTTAGAAATGGGCTTTGGCGAGGTTGAGATCGATAAAAAATTGACTTCACGTTACGGGGTAGGGCAGGGAAGTTCTTGAAATCGTCGGGAAAGTCGATAACAGCGGGAATATTATTCAAATTTGGCGTGTCTTTATTCAAATCCATAACATGGGCTAAGAAAGCTTGACATCCAGTTTTTGATAAGCGAATAGCTTTATGATTAGATATAGCGGTGATTGATTTTAATGGTTTAGTTGCTTGAATTAAATACAACGGGTTGTTTAGGAATATGAAAACTAACTATGACCTTACGAAAACAATCAATTTTGGCATGATGTGTAGTTAACGATCAATCCTAAAATCACATCAAAAGCAAGTATCTTTAAAGAGATAAGGTCGACGCGGTAAGGTGATGGTGCTGACTTAGATCAAACAAGATTTATAAATAGTGGATGTGATGAAAGTTTCTCTAGCGGAGTTTCCACGAGATAGGTCGAAGTCTAATTTCTCGGTCAAATTTAAGCGTTGAGCACTGGTAGGGAGAGATAAATGAATGGGTATGCTTAGGTATCAAGTAAGGTATAAACTTGAGAATTTATAAATAGCTTACCGTGATCACCTCGTTTGGGTTCCTCGCATTTTGACCGATCTGACAAAGCGCTCTTCCGAGGAACCGTTGACTTTGAATTTTACAGGACGATCTTTTGAGTCTTAATCCCATTGAACTAGGTTTTTGCTTCTGCGTCTGATCTCGGCGATATGTTCTTCCTTTCCTGATTATAGCATACCTTGAGCTGTTGTGGGCGGTTTGGTGATATATCCCTCTTTCCGCATTTATAGCATATAATGGGTGGTCGTTCTCCTCACTTAGAACCGATTCTTTTGCGCTTTATCGTCTTCACATAATTCGTTGTTAAATCTCCTCTTTTAAAATCTCCTCTGACTCGCTTCTTTATTTTCATGGGCGTGATTACCACGGAGTGGTTACCATTTTTGTCAAATCTTTTTCTTTCTCATTGGTTATCATTATTACATTGTTGCTTATCTACAGTGCGATCACAGTTATGGTCCCTCGGTTGAACATACTCGTTATCTCGCTCTAATAATTGAGCCACATTTATGACATCTGAATAGAGAGAAAATTTATGAGAAATGAGATATTAGCGTATCTAGGGTTTTGAACCTCTAGAAACATCCGCGTCATCGTTCCTCATTCTCCCCCGAATGAGGTCTGAACACGGATAACTCTGCAAACTTTGCCTCGTCTTTTGAGACACCGTCGTGTTGTTTTGTTCTAATATGATGAACTCCACTTCGCCCGTATAGCGAACACTTTCGGAAAGTATTTGTCATTAAATAGTTCTGAAAGCGTCTCCCGAGACATCTTTGAGTCAATTTGGATGGAGTGCAGCTTCCTGAGACTCCCACCGATGATACGCCTGCCCATCCGGAACATAAAGGTGGCGAATGGAACCTTCTGTTCCTCCGTGCATCCCAGACATCGAATATCTTGGTAATTTGCTTGACCCGTGTTTTCGCTTGTGATCGGATCGGCTTTCCCTTAAATGCGGTGGTCTGACTCTTTGAGCTTGCTTGCATTTTGTGACAACTTGAAGTAATTATTATCATTTCCTCTGTATTTTGAACACGAGTCTCCCTCGTGCGATTTTGCGTGAGCTACCAAAAAGCTTCTAAACATCCCCTCGTTCATCATCGCTTTCGGTGGTGTTGTTCGCGGGAGGAACATTGCCGACTGTTGCCGTTCTCCTCGTTGGTGAGTCTGAGGCGTCTCCACGGTCTCATTTCCATTGTTAATATTCTCGATCGACATTCTCAAATCTTGTCATAAAACAAAGGGTTAATTAAGGAAATCAATATATCACATAATATCCCTATATCTTGACGACTAACAAATAAGCTTAGGTAGGACACCTTAGCGAAGGATTGCTAAATCGTCTCTCCCTCTAGTTACATTCACAGATCTCAGCGGAGATCGTATCCTAAGCTACGATACCCAGTTGTGGCGCCCCAAAATAGGTATACATCACCCATTACGAGTTGTCGATCATGATGAAGAAATAACTACAACTTTATTATTACTGACGATAAAGCGTGAGTTTGAATACAAATATTATCTTACAGACAATATCTATACTCAAATAAATCCTCATCATATTTATTGATACATTATTTTACAAAAATGGTGAGGACTACTAAACAACTCTCTCTAGAACCTTCATTCCATACCACAGGCTCGTACTCGTATATTCTAGCCTCACGAGAAGAAAAATGGAACAAAAAGGAAAAGGGTGAGCTCAACTAGCCCGATAAAGAATATTATGACTAAGATAATATCTGACAAATTATCGTTAGTCTTGACGAGGGAAAAATCTAATAGAATCTGATGAACGACAAGTTTTAAATCAATATTACATGGTGAAAATAATAATTCATTAGAAGAGTTAAGTAGAGAATGCAAACTACTATCTTACATATATGAATTTAAAGTTCATCGTCGATATTTTATCCTGTAACATCAATCGATATATATACGGAATCAAATATTCATCTTTTTTGCACTCTGGGCGAAGATATTCATCGAGTTAAGTCGTATTAAATACTAAACACTGTTCATCTTTGCCTTGCACTGGGCGTAAAGATATTCGAGAAATCATTCATCTTTGCACAGCTACGGGCCGAAGATATTCCATAATATCATCATTTAAGGTGAAGATGATGAAAATATTTTAAAAAAGCGAATCGATTGAAACAAAATGACATGAGAGATTAAGGATTAAGGATTACGTACTTTGTTTTATCCCGTCGAAAATACCTCAAAAATAATCATAGTGGTGTAAAATTGAGAATGATCAAAACATGGATCTGATCAAAGCTAGTATCCAGAATAGATATTTTAGACGAAAAGAAAAATTTTCATTTTTGATGAATAGTCTTAAGTATTAAGTAAATAATTAGTATCGTGAATAGTCTTAGTATCGTGAATAGTAACTCAGACACCAAAAGATAAGTTCAAACCGTGAATAGTACTAAATGAATAATAACTCATGAAATTTGTAATTCGTGAAAAGTAACTCATGAATAGTAATCGATGAAAAAGTTCAAATTTGATAAAAATTCCAACATAATGATATTGAAGAAATAATATCATTTTGAATAAAATAACATCCACTTACCTCGAAAGATTAGATCTTTTATTTGAAACAGGATATAGGCTATGACTTGAACTTGCCGTAGTATAGCAATACTCAAAGTATACTCAAAATACTCACAAGAATAAACTCGATAATATAGAGAGAAAACTTGAGTTTTACGGTGTGATTTTCAATTCTAACCTAAGCACCTATTTATAGGAAATTCTTAGAACACTAAAGCGAGAAAATTTAATATAATATTAATATATAAATTAAATTTTCTCTCCTCATAACTTCTTCAAAGCTGAATTCAGCTCATTCAACACACACATGTATAACACCATAATAAAAAAAACGTTTTTGTTATTTAAAATATTTTAAACTCAAAAAAATCAATTATTTGAACTTAAGAACTTGATAATTCATAATAAATAGCCCTTTTATCAGAAAATTTGAATCTCGCGACTTTTTTATAGGAAATTCAATTCTCTACAACTTTGCGGAAGAAAGTTTTTCCAAATTCCAAACAAAAATTGGCCAGAAATCCACAAGCGGGCGATTTTACATTTATAATCAAATTTCGGTCGATAAATGGGGTCCCGCAAACATGTTTAACATGTTTTAAATATTTATTGCAACAAAAATACTCTTTCTCCTCGTATACTCATATATCCCACATTCGTTGTAAAAATATCACCATTATTATATTATTAAAATATAATAATATATTTAAATGAATTATTTTATCGGGAAAAGATAAAATTTCAATTTTCAACAATTGTCACATTAAAATTTTCTCCATCTATATCCACATAAAATCAATATTTTCCTCATCATATGAATCGATAATTAATTATTCACAAATAATATTCTGAGAATCCTGATATTGACGAGGCGGTTCAAAGGAAAGAGGGCTTTCGATAAAAATTTCTCACTTCTTGGTGGCTTGATTAGGTGACCAAACCTCTCCTTAGATAGAACTTTCTAGACATTGCCAATAATGTTATCTAATAATATTATTAGGATAATATGAATTATTAGCCGATAATGAAAATCTTGTGTAATGACAATTATTGAAACAACAATGATATAAAATATCAATATGACAATTATTAAATCGATAAAATCTTTGAGCGGTAATTCTTTGTAACCATTATTAAGTAGTGCCTTCTTACGTAGAATCGATAATTGGTGCAATCTGGTATCTTTCTTGTGTTTTAACCCATAGAGTATTTTAACGATGATAATGGTAACAACTTCTGTGATTATTTTTAAACCACTTATATTTGTCGTTTTCTTCATCGATCGCTTTTTAGTTATGGGGCCCACAAAAATCTGCTTGTGGTAAATGCGAATATTCCTGAGCAATGAGAATATTCCACGACAAAGCGAATATTCCCAAACAATGATGAATATTTTATAACCACTTGCTTATTTTGAAATATTTGCGTATTTTACCCATAACTATTCACATTAATCAAATCAACCCTTACTATTTCAAAATAATAAATAGAAAATTAAATTTCATTAATAATAAGTTGGGGTCTTCTTTGGCTTGATATTCTTGAATATCTTTGGCTGTAGTGCTGAAGATAAATGATTTCTTGATGAATATCTTTGGCGTAGTTAACTTGTGGAAGATGAGCAGGTGTTGAGATGAACATGACTCTTGATTAATATCTTTGGCGTAGTACAAAGATGAATAGGTGTTTAGATGAACATGACCAAGTGATGAATATCTTTGGCTTATGTAGTGCAAAGATGAATATTTGATTCGGATATATATTGATTGATGTTACGGGGATAAAATATCGACGATGAACTTTTAAATTCATATATAGAAGATAGTAGTTTGCATTACATACTTAACTTTCTTCTAATGAATTGTTGTTTACATATTGCTGCGAGTTGTTGATTTCAAATGGAAAAGCTTGGTTGTCTATTGTATTCTATTAGATTTTTCCTATTGAAGACTAACTCTTCAAGTGTATAAGTTTCTTATATCGATAAGAAATGGCGAGACTTGGTTAATCTATCAATCAATGACCCATGAATCGCATACATGCCTTGAGAAACCTTAGGAAGGCCGTGAAAGCGGAACTTGAAATCCATGGTAATGTGCTCCCACTTCCATTACGGAATTTCTAGTGGTTGCGATGGACCTTTTGGTACTTGATGCTCATGCTTGACTTCGTTGACAAGTTAAACACCTTGAGATAAACTTCTGCTATCTCTTTCTTTATATTGCTCCACCAAAATGTATGTCGAAGATCGCGATACATTTTGGTACTCCCAGATGGATTGCAAGCGGTGTGTTGTGTGTCTCCATCATGATTTTATACTTTAAATCGAGTCGTTAAGAACACAAAAGTCTGGAGTTGACTCGAAGTATTCCTTCTTCATCGATTCTTGCTTTCGGCTGTAGCGCTTCTTGCACTTTCTTCCTCATCGCATCGGCTCACAGTGCGTAGCTTGAGCGACTTTAACTTTATCAATTAAAGTCGGTTCTACTCGTATATTACGCCATCATCACATGGGTCACTGGAGTTTTAACTCTATCTCCATCCTTTGCAAGTCACCTGAAAATGGGCCTTTGCATTGACAATATTACTTTTCGTGCTTGCATATGATCTTACTACTTTCGATCGTAAATTTACACGTTAAACTTTTCGGGATGGTATTAGATGGTATGATCATAATCTTTCAGCGGTTAAAGCAAGCGTCGTTGTCGCATGTTGAGTTCCTTTGAGTGAAGAAATATTTGAGGCTTTTATGATCGTAAAGATCTCCACTTTATCCCCATCTGAGTAATGCCTCCAAATTTTAAGTGCGAAGACAATATTCTTAACTCTAGATCGTGAGTAGGATAATTCCTCTCATATTCTTTGAGTTGTCTTGAGGCGTAGGCTATAACTTTTCTATGTTGCATGAGAACACATCAACCCTTTGCTAGAAGCATCTTTGTAGATGACAAATCCCTCAAGGCGGATGGTATTATCGAGCAGTCTTTGAAATAAGTCTCCTCTTGAGTTCTTGAAAACTTCTCTCACATTCTTCGCTCAATAGAACTTTGTATCTTTAAAGTAAATTTGAGTCGATGGAGTAGCGATTAGAGAAATCCTTCCACGAATCTCAGATAATAACAATTAAGCAAGAAAGCTTCGTGCTTGGTCTTGATTTGGCTTTACAAATCGGTGGTAAAATCAATAACTTTCTCGATTTAAACTGATTCTTGGAATTCTCAAGCAATTATTTCAGAACAGACGATGTGAATTTGCGAGGAAGATTATTCTTGACTGTTTTGAACGTATGATGCGTGATTGTGGCATATCGAATCGAAATGGTGATGACGATGGAGAAGAAATGAAACTCTTGAAGATCTATGAAAAATTGTCTTCAATTTGGCATATAGTGAAAATTTACCATTGGAAAGCCTTTGAACTTTACTATGCTTCGTTGGAATGGTCTCATGAAGTTGTATCTTCACGACTTTTGGAAATAAGATAGGATGTCGTTGTTACCATTCGAAAACATTGATGACAACTGAAACGTCGGAAAAAGGTTCATGTATACGTTGTATAAGATTGTAAAGACAAATTATCTTGGTATCTTCATGGTATCCCATAGTTTACGATCGAGACCCGAGATTGGCTTGCGATTTTGGGTTGGTTGCAAAAAGCTATGAGCGCGGACTTACGATTTAGCTCGGCGTATCATCCTCGAAAGCAGGCGAGACGGATCGGAAGGACTATTCAAACTCTTGAAGATCTATTAAGACTACTTGTGTCCTTGATTTCAAGGGAGTTGTTTATAAATAAATTTCATAAAAAGATGAATTTTCTATAAATATATTTTTGAATATTATGGAATAAATTTGATATAATGTTATAGTTGTGGGTAATATTTATAAATTTTTGCAAAGTAAGCAAGTTGTTATAAAATATTACGTTTGGTGGGGAATATTCTTTTTGTCGGGGGAATATTAAATGCGGCGGCTCGATCATTAGTGGACCCCACAGCGGAAGTATTGTCGTAGTTAGAAAGCGACAAAATTATCTTTCTATAAAAATATAGCGGCGGAGGTGTTACCGAATTAAAAGCTGTTGAACTACCCGGTAGTAAAAAATACGATGTCTGGCGTAGTTGTATAGTAGTAGCTGCGGTATTGATTATTGATCTTTACGTGAGAAGTCAACTTTCATTTATGCTCGATTATTACTACGATAATTCTTTGCATCATATCTCTTATATTATTGATTCAATTATTGTCACGGTATCATCGTATAATATGTTATATATTATTAATTGAGGCGACAAGTTATAAATGATTAATAATTGTTGAAAGATTAAATATGTGTTGATTAAAAATAAAATGATTTGTGGTAATATTTATTGATCCTTGATGTATATAAAAAGTACATTATGAGGCGTTTGTGGTAAGTTTGATTATTTTATGGGGGCCCGTATGTCATCATCTAAAATCATCTAAGTAATTAGTCTCTTCGTCGATAGTAGATAATTACCTTCGTCGATAGTAATTACCCTTTGTGAATAGTAATTACCTTCCGTCGATAGTAATTACCTTTACAGACGTCGAACCACTTGTCGTTTCACATTCTGAGGCGTTGAACCACTTGTCGTTTCACATTCTGAGCGTCGAACCACTTGTCGTTTCACATTACTGGTGCGTCGAACCACTTTTCTTTTCACATCACCGATTAAATCGAGCCACTTGCCTTTTCACATGGCGGGTCTAAGCTAGAAATCTTCTATAAATAGAGGCCTAGTGCTTCATTATTTTTCACGAATTCATTCGAGCTTTAGAGAGAAAGTATAGAGAGAATAAGAGAGAAAGAAGAAGAGTATTTTTTTCTTACACTCTCTGCGGTATTTGATCTCCTACCAAAAGTAAGGGTGTTATTCTTTCTTATTCATGAAGAAGAAGCTGTTGTTATTCCATTGCTTATTATTACATTGGAATAACTTTTGTATCGTGGTTTACCTATACTTGGTGACATTCTTCTATTATTACATTGGAACATCACATGCGTGTGTTTTACAGGACTGGGTAAAATCTTTTTATTATTATTTTGTTGGAACATCACATGCATGTGTTTTACAGGACTGGTTAAAATCTTTATTATTATTACATTGGAACATCACATGCATGTGTTTTACAGGACTGGTTTCCATCTTTATTATTACTGTTGGAATATCACATGTACATGTGTTTTACACGGACTGGTTCCATCTTTATTATTACATTGGAACATCACATGTTGAATTTCACACGACTGGTTCCGTTATTATTATTACATTGGAATAACTTTTGCATCTGATTGATCTATCGCGTGCATGGTGATTTCTTTTGTTATTCCATTCTTTATTATACCCGGTTGGTTAAAACTTTGACTTTTATACTCCATGAAATTAGTAGAATATCCTTGATATTTGCGTTTCATCGATATCTTTCATGGAAATATTCTTACGATCATTCTTGAATTTTACTCTACAAAATAGTATCATATTGACAATTTGGACGTTAATGGTTTCTGGATAAAATAATTCTTGAACTTGTTTTATTGAATTCTTATATCATTGTCATCATCCTCATATTTTATTTTTTGAAAGTCACGTGGCACTGTAGTGCATAGATGGACTTGGTATGATTATGATGAGAGACTGACCGGTGTAATCATGGTAGTAATATTACAAATGATGTGGTAAAAATCCTCGATTGGTAGTAGTGCATTGATGGGCGAGTTGTTGGCATGATCATGACCATTAATGAATACACAAATATTCTTGGGCGTAGTGCGTGAATAATTGTGGTCGTGATCTTAAAGAATATCCTTGGTAGTAGTGCGGGGTGATTCGATGATGTGGAATATTTATTAAAAGTGAGTCTAAAGCTATATATATGATGATGAAAAACCTTTTAAAATCATAAAAGATAGTAGATTTTATTTTCTACTTGACTCTTTTAATGGATTCTTTGGTTATCATGTAGTTAAACTTGATGTTCATTATATTTTATCGGTTTAACTTTGTTGAAGGCTAATGATAATTTATTACGCATTATCTTAGTCGTAATATTTCTTCTTGAGCTAGTTGAGCTCACCCTTTCTTTTTTCCTTTGTTCTCTTCTTGAAATGAGAATATAATTTGAGACGAGTCGGGGAGCGGAGTAATGGTCGGAGGATAGCATTAGTAGTCCTCATTTATTACGTGAAATAGTGTGATAATAATTGTAATGAGGACTCCTTTTGAGTTTGTATAATATCTAGTAGACAATATTTGTATTCAAACTCACGGTTTATATCGTATTGTGTACAGCAGTTATATTAGTAAGTTGTATTTAAATTACATACCATGTATCGACTACCCAAGATGGGTGATGTATACCTAATTTTGGGGCGTCACGGTTAAGTATCGAGCTTAGGGATATGATCACTGGCTAAGATGTGAGAATAGTACTAGGAGGGAGGCGGGGAATACCTTCGCTAGTATGACCTACTAAGTTTATGTCTTTATTTTATTGGTTGGTCGGAATATAGGGATAATATGTTACATGTCAATTAACCTTTTGTTTTGTGGCGATGTCTGAAAATGACATACGAGAATGTTGAGAATACTTGATGGAGCCTGAGCGATCGTTGATTCACCACATATCGATAATCGGGATAATGTGCATCGAGGAAGGCGACAATCCTCATACAACAACAACAACCTTGACCAAATGATGAATGATCGAATGTTCGGAGGCTTTATGCGATTTATCTGGCAATGAGGCGAGGCGACTCTGTCCAAAAGCGTTGGTGGAAACACGGAAAACTCTCGGGCGGTCACCGCATTAAACAATTCGAGGCTGGGACCACCGGAGTTTAAGGGAGAGCGAAAACCACTTACGGCGGAAGCATGGATAAATGATTACAAGATATTTGATGTCTTGGGATGCTCAGAAGAAGCAAAAGGTTCCACTACGCTTTTATTTCTTGCGGAGAGGCGGATTCTTGGTGGGAATCGGTAAAGCGTACTCGACTTTCTTTGTCTTGAAGATATCTTGGGAGAAGTTCGGGGAGGCATTCAACGACAAATACTTTCACGAAAGTATTAGCCACATGAAGGAGGTGGAGTTTATCAAGTTGGAACAAAACAATATGGCAGGTATGTCATGATCTGAGGCAAAATTTGCGGAGTTATCACGGTTTCGTCCCACTTGGTGGATAATGAAGAGAGAATGGCGCGAATGTTTTTAAGAGGTTTGAAGCGGGAATCGTCGACATCTTATTTCTCATAAAGCTGTGTTTGTATTAGGATGTTGTAAATAGGGCTCGATTAGTGGTAGCGATAATGAGTCAATATGACTAAAAAGAAGCGGTAAGCAAAATTATAATACCGGTGAGAGTAGTCGTGAGCGGTGACAACAAGCGTGGAGGAATCAGCGGGCGGATATGGTAACCACCGCCGGTGGTAATCGGGGCCAAAACAATAAGAATGGACATTTCAAGAAAGGAGATTCAATGATGATGGAAAGGCGTCGGACTGACACCGTTGTTAAGGAAGGAGAAAGACCACTATCGTATGCTTCAAATGCGGAGGAGAGGGACACATCGATCAAGCTGCTATGCGCCATTAGTCAAAGCGTGTTATAATTGTGGAAAGAAGGTCACTTAGCTCGATTTTTGTCGTTTTCACAGAAGACAAATTCAACTAGGATGGAAGCACCAAAGTAGTCGAGAAAAGTCAAAAGCCGGTAGTCTGAGGAGGCGTTTGTTGTGACCTCCCAAAAGCAAAGGAATCGAATGAGGTCATCACGGGTAAGCTTATCATAAACTCTAATAAAGTCTATACTTTATTTGATACAGGTTCTACCCATTCTTTTATTTCTCTACTTGCGCTCATCGATTAAATTTGACTCTCGGAGAAATTAGACTTTGACTTATCTGTGGAAACTCGTTGGGAGAAACCTTCATTACATCTTTGTTTATAAGTCTTGTTTGGTTCAAATCGGTACCCTCACATTTACATGTCGATCTTATTTCATTAAAAATACTTGCATTTGGCGTGATTACAAGGGATTGATTGGTTAACTACTTATCATACAAAAATTGATTGTTTTCGTAAGGTTGTTAGCTTTCATATTCCTAATCGACCTATTATCTTGAATTCAAGCGACCAAACCATTAAAATCAATCACGGTCATCTCAAGCCATAAAGCTATTCGTTTATTGAAAAGCGGATGTCGAAGCTTTCTTAGCTCGTATCCTGATTTAAACAAAAATATCGTCGGTTTTGAGCGATATTTCTATTGTTAATAAATTTCTGGCGTATTCCCAGAAGAACTTCTGGCCTACCCCAGGCGTGAAATTGAATTTTGTATCGACCTTGAACACGGTACACAAAACCTATTTCCAAAGCCCATATCGAATAGCTCTATTGAACTTGAGGAGTTAAAGACCCAGCTGCGAGGAATTGTTAGACATTGGCTTTATTCGTCCTAGTACTTCTCCTTGGGGTGCTCTGTTCTATTCGTGAAGAAGAAAGATGGGAGTATGCGACTTTGTATTGATTATCGGGAGTTGAATCATGTCACCATCAAAAATAGGTATCCATTGCCGCGTATTGATGACTGTTTGACCGATTTCTGAGGCAAATTCTTTTCAAAATTGATCTTTCGTTCGGATATCACCGATTGAAGATTAGAACCGTGACATTCAAAGGCGGCTTTCGGAACTCGATGCGGGCATTATGAATTCCTAGTCGTGTCCTTTGGATTGACTAATGCTCTCTTTGCCTTCATGGATATGATGAGCCAAGTATTGAGGAATATTTAGATCACTTTGTGGTCGTCTTTATTGATGACATCCTTATTTATTTCAAAAGCGTGAAGATCATGAAAGCAACACTTGAAGGTGACACTCCAAAAGCCGTGAATATAAGCTTTATGCGAGTTGAAGAAATGTGAGTTACGGCTTGAAGAAGTAGCATTCCTTGGGCACGTGGTATCAAGTCGTGGAATATCATTGACCCAACAAAGATTGAAGCTATTGAAAATTTGGGAACAACCTAAATCGATAATAGAAATCGTAGCTTTCTCGGTTTATTTGGTTATTATCGGAGATTCGTGGAAGGATTTTCTCGAATCGCTACTCCATTGATTTCGGTGACTCGGAAAGATCTACAAAGTTCGGTTGGAAGCGAAGAATGTGAGAAGAGTTTTCAAGAACTTCGAGAGGAGACTTATTTATTTTGTTACGACAATACCATCGGCTCGGAGGATTTGTCATCTCTGATGATGCTTCGGGCAAAGGGTTGGGATGTGTTCTCATGCTGACATGGAAAAGTTATAGCCTATGCCTCATGACAACTCAAAGAATATGAGAGGAATTATCCTACTCGTGATCTAGAGTTAGCATTTGTTATCTTTGCACTTAAAATTTGGAGGCATTACTTGTATGGGGAGAAAGTGGAGATCTTTACGGATCATAAAAGCCTCAAATATTTCTTCACTCAAAAGGAACTCGACATCGACGACAACGGCGTTGGCTTGAAGCTATTGAAAGATTATGATCGTACCATCGATACCATCTGGAAAAGCGAGCGTGGTAGGCGGCGCATTGAGTAGAAGATCATATGCAAATCTGAGTGCGATATTGTCGTATGCAAAGAGCCCATTTTGTGTGACTTACAAAGGATGGAGATAGAGTTAAAGACTCGAGGGGACGCGTGTGATGATAAGCGAGTATCTGAGTAGAGCAAACTTTAATCGATAAAGTTAAAATTTGCTCAAGCTCTGGACACTGGAGGTGATCGTATGAGGAAGAAAGTCTGAGAAGGTCTTATCTTAGGAAGCAAGAATCGATGAAGAAGGAATACTTGAGTCGACTCCGGACTTTGTGTTCTAACGACCACGATTTAAAGTATAATATCATGATGGGGCGCCTGACACACCATTTTGCAATCCATCTGGGAGTACCAAAATGTATCATGATATTAAATCATACATTTTGGTGGAGCAATATGAAAGAGAGATAGTATTTGTTTATCTCAAGGTGTCTAACTTGTCAGCGAGTTAAGCGGAGCATCAAGTACCAAAAGGTCCATTGCAACCACTTGAAATTCGAGAATGGAAGTGGGAGCACATTACCATGGATTTCGATTCTGGGGTCTTTCCTAAGGTTTCTCAAAGGCATTGATGCGATTTGGGTCATTGTTGATAGATTGACCAAGTCTGCTCATTTCTTACAAATCGAGAAACTTATACACTTGAGCGTCTTGCTTCGTATGTACATAAGCGAGATTGTAAGGCTGCATGGTATGCGGTATCCATAGTTTACGATCGAGACCCAAGATTCACTTCACGATTTTGGGTTAGTTTGCAAAAAGCTATGAGCGCAGACTTACGATTTAGCTTCGGCATATCATCCTCGGGGCCGGACGGACGATCGGGAGGACTATTCAAACTCTTGAAGATCTATTAAGACTACTGTGTCCTTGATTTCAAGGGAGTTGGGACAAGTTCTTACCATTGGTGGAGTTTTCCTACAACAACGAGTTATCAAGCAAGTATTGGCATGGCTCCATTGAGCGTTGTATGGAAGAAAGTGTCGATTCTCGGTATCTTTGGGATGAGGTGGGTGAAACAGCGTTGTTGGGGCCGGAGTTGATGCGTATGACTACGGAAAAGATTCAAACGATCAAACAGACGTATAAAAACCTCACAAAATCGACAAAAGAGTTATCTTGATCTTCATCGAAAGGGCGTGGAATTCGATATAGGAGATCGTGTGTTGTTAGAGTTGCTCCATGGAAAGGAGTTACAAGATTTGGAAAGAGAGGAAAACTTAATCCTCGATTCATCGGTCCATTTTAATCCTCGTCGAGTAGGAAGCGTGGCTATAGACTACTTTCTGCTTGAAGTATGTCTCGTGTTCATACGCGTTTTCACATATCCATATTACGTAAATATGTGAAAGACCCGAACCACATTATTGAGTTAGAACGGACGAAATAGCGGAAGATTTGGCGTATGAAGAGGTTCTGTTCAAATCTTGGATAAGAAGGAACATATTCTACGCTCGAGGTTATACCTCAAATCGAAGTTTTGTGGAGGAACCACGATGTTGAGAAATGACTTGGGAGTTAGAATGCGAAATGAAATCAAGGTATCCTTACCTCTTGACATACCAGTCGTACCCTAATTTCGAGGCGAAATTTCATAAGAAGGGAGGTTGTAAGACCCTGACTTTTATAAATAAAGATGAATTTTCTATAAATATTATTTTTGAATATTATGGAATAAATTTGATATAATGTTATAGTTGTGGGTAATATTTATAAATTTTGCAAAAGTAAGCAAGTTGTTATAAAATATTCGTTTGGTGGGGAATATTCTTTTTGTCGGGGAATATTAAATGCGGCGGCTCAATCATTAGTGGACCCCTGGCGGAAGTGTTGTCGTAGTTAGAAATGACAAAATTATCTTTCTATAAAAATAACGGCGGAGAGGTATTCTACAGTTAAAAGCATTGAACTACCGGTAGTAAAAGTACGATGTCTGGCGTGGTTGTATAGTAGTAGCACACGATATTGATTATTGATCTTTACGTGTGAAGTCACTTCATTATATGCTCGATTATTACTCTGATAATTCTTTGCATCATATCTCTTATATTATTGATTCAATTATTGTCGCGGTATCATCGTATAATATGTTTATATTATTAATTGAGGCGACAAGTTATAAATGATTAATAATTGTTGAAAGATTAAAAATGTGTTGATTAAAAATAAAATGATTTGTGGTAATATTTATTGATCCTTGATGTATATAAAAAGTACATTATGAGGCGTTTGTGGTAAGTTTGATTATTTTATGGGGGCCCATATGTCATCATCTAAAGTCTCTTCGTCGATAGTAATTACCTTCGTCGATAGTAATTACCTTTGTGAATAGTAATTACCTTCGTCGATAGTAATTACCTTTACAGGCGTAATTAACTTACTTCGATTCATTACCTTTACGGACGTCGAACCACTTGTCGTTTCACATTCTGAGGCGTCGAACCACTTGTCGTTTCACATTCTGAGGCGTCGAACCACTTGTCGTTTCACATTCTGAGCGTCGAACCACTTTTCTTTTCACATCACCAATCGTCGAGCCACTTGCCTTTTCACATGGCGGTCTTAAGCTAGAAATCTTCTATAAATAGAGGCTAGTGCTTCATTATTTTTCACGAATTCATTCAAGCTTTTAGAGAGAAAGTATAGAGAGAATAAGAGAAAGAAGAAGAGTATTTTGTTACTACACTCTTTGCGGTATTCAATCTCCTACTAAAAAGTAAGTGGGTGTTATTCTTTCTTATTCATGAAGAAGAAGCTGTTGTTATTCCATTGCTTATTATTACATTGGAATAACTTTGTATATCGTGGTTTACCTATACTTGGTGACATTCTTCTATTATTACATTGGAACATCACTATGCATGTGTTTTTACAGGACTGGTTAAAATCTTTATTATTATTACATTGGAACATCACATGCATGTGTGTTTTACAGGACTGGTTTAAATCTTTTTATTATTACATTGGAACATCACATGCGTGTGTTTTACAGGACTGGTTAAAATCTTTATTATTATACTGTTGGAATATCACATGCGTGTGTTTTACATGGGACTGGTTCCATCTTTATTATTACATTGGAATATGCATGCATGAATTTCATTGGGACACAGTTAGATTATTTATTATTACATTGGAATAATAACACTTTCATGCGATCTATCGCATGCATGGTGATTTCTTTTGTTATTCCATTCTTTATTATACCCGGTTGGTTAAAACTTTGACTTCATATACTCCATGAAATTAGTGGAATATCCTTGATATTTGCGCTTTCATCGATATCTTTCATGGAAATATTCTTACGATCATTCTTGAATTTTACTCTCTAAAAGCGATATCATATTGACAATTTGGACGTTATTGGTTCTGGATAAAATTAATTCTTGAACTTATTTTATTGAATTCTTATATCATTGTCATCATCCTCATGTTTTATATTTTTTGAAAGTCATACGTGGCTTTTGTAGTGCATAGATGGACTTGGTATGATTATGACGAGAGACTATTCGATTGTAATCATGGTAGTAATGTTACAAATGATGTAGTAAAAATCCTCGATGGCCGTAGTGCATTGATGGGCCGATTGTTGGCATGATCATGACCATTAATGAATACCACAAATATTCTTGGCGCGTGTGCATGAATAATTGTGGTCGTAATCTTAAAGAATATCCTTGGTAGTAGTAGTGCGGGGGTGATTCGATGATGTGGAATATTTATTAAAAAGTGAGTCTCATATACTTGATGATGAAAAACCTTTTAAAATCATAAAAGATAGTAGATTTTATTTTCTACTTGACTCTTTTAATGGATTCTTTGGTTTCATTTGTAGTTAAACTTGATGTTTATTATATTTTATCGGTTTAACCTTTGTTGTTGAAGGCTAATGATAATTTATTCGCATTATCTTAGTCATAATATTTCTTCTTGGGCTAGTTGAGCTCACCCTTTCTTTCCTTATTCTCTTGAGGAAATGAGAATATAAATTTGGGACGAGTCGGGAGCGGGTAATGGTCAGGAGGATAGCATTAGTAGTCCTCACTATTACGTGAAATAGTGTGATAATAATTGTAATGAGGACTCCTTTTGAGTTTGTATAATATCTAGTAGACAATATTTGTATTCAAACTCACGGTTTATGTTTATTGTATATTATTGTACAGTCAGATTATATTAGTAAGTTGGGTATGTTTAAATTACATAGCCGTCTTTGGAATGTATCGAGTTCTATCTTCAATTGGTGATAGAATGGGTGATGAAAAGAATTTATACCTAATTTTGGATGGCGTCGAACTAGTATCAAATAAAGTATAGACTTCGCTAGAGTTTATGATAAGCTTACCCGTGATGACCTCATTCGGGTTCCTTGCTTTTCGGGTGGTCACAACAAACGCCTCCCTTGTACTCTGGCTTTGACTTTTACAGGGACGACCTTTGGTGCCTCCATCCTAAAATTGAACTTGTCTTGGTGAGCGACAAAATCGGGCTAAGTGACCTTCTTCCACAATTATAACATGCTTTGGGACGGCATCATGTGATTTGGGTGATGTGTCCCTCCCTCGCATTTGAAGCATATGATAGGTGGTCGTTCTCCTTCCTTAACAACGGGTGCTGGTGTTGACGTCTTTCCATCATTGTTGAATCTCTTTTTCTTGAAATGTCCACTCTTATTGTTTTGGCCTTGATTACCACCGAAGTGGTTACCATTTCTGGCTTGTTGATTCCCTCCACGCTTGTTGTCACCACTTCGATGACTGCTCTCCCTTGGTTGCATTGACTCTTTATCGCGCTCCACTAACTGAGCCCTATTTACAACATCTGAATACAAACACAGTTTATGAGAAATAAGATGTTAATGTATCTCCAGCTTCAATCCTCTTAAAAACATCCGTGTCATTCTCTCTTCATTATCCACCAAGTGGGACGCAAACCGGGATAACTCGGCAAACTTGGCTTCGTACTGCGACACGGTCATATTATTTTGCTCCAACTTGATGAATTCTACCTCTTTTATATGACGAATACTTTCGGAAAGTAATTGTCGTTGAATAGTTCTTGGA
Organism: Panax quinquefolius; assembly: GCA_020205615.1. Lineage (NCBI taxonomy): Eukaryota > Viridiplantae > Streptophyta > Magnoliopsida > Apiales > Araliaceae > Panax > Panax quinquefolius. The sequence continues at coordinate 144,575,427 of CM035160.1, forward strand.
ACTTTTCCCAAGACATCTTCGATCTGGCGGAGTTGAGTACGCTTTCTGGATTCCCACGATAATCGCCTCTCCTCGCAACATAAAGGCGGCAAAGGAAACCTTTTGCTCCTCGGAGCATCCCAAGACATCAAATATCTTGGTGATCTGCTTTATCCATACTTCCGCCTTAAGTGGTTTTCGCTCTCCAATAAACTCCAGTGGTCCCAGCTCCTTGAACTGTTTAGCGGTGACCGTCCGAGAGTTTCCAGTGTTTCCACCGACATTTTGGACAGGAGCCGCTCTCACCTGCTATTGCATGAATTGCATAAAGCCTCTAAACATTCCATCATTCATCATTTGGTCAGTGTTGTTGTTTGCATGAGGATTGTCGCCTTCCTGATGCACATTATCCTGATTATTGATATGTGATGAATCAACGGTCGCCTGTGCTCCATTGCTATTCTCAACATTCTCAGATGTCATTTTTAGATACTGTCATAAAACAAAAGGTTAATTGACATGTAACACATTATCCCTATATTAAATGACCAATTAAATACCAAAAAAAAAAACTTAGGTAGGTCAATACTAGCGAAGGAATTCCGTGTCTCCCATCCTAGTTCTATTCTCACATCTTAGCAAGGATCATATCCTAAGCTTTGATACCAATGTGGCGCCCCCAAAATTAGGTATACATCACCCATCTTGAAGTCGCTAGATACATGGTATAGAATTCAAATACAACTTAATAATCAATTTGTCGTGGTATGCAATACGACAAAACATAAAGCTGTGAGTTTGAATACAAATATTGTCTACTAGAGATTATACAAACTCAAAATGAGTCCTCATTACAATTATTATCACCTTTATTTCACGAATAATGAGAACTACTAATGCACCATCTAGGACCATCACTCATTGTTCCCGACTAGTCCCATTTACGTTCTCATTTTCAAGAGAACAATGAAAGAAAGGGTGAGCTCAACTAGCCCATTAAGAAATATTATGACTAAGATAATGCGAATAATTTATCATTAGCCTTCAGCGGTGTTAAACTAATAAAATATAACAAACATCAAGTTTAGCTGCGGTAGAACAAGCAATCCATTAGAAGAGTCAGTAGAGAATAAAATCTACTATCTTCTATGATTTAAAAGGTTTTTCATCACTTTTATCATTTGGGACTAAGCAATAAATAATCCACATCATCGAATCACCCTATTTGTAAGACCCCAAATTTTATGAAATAAAAGTATTCAATTTTTCTATTCAGGTAAATGGTTAAATTGATAAAAGTTAAAGTTAAGGGTGATATATGAAATTTTTTTCAAAATACGAGGGGTATAAAGTATTCATTATTGTCGGGGAATATTCGTTTGGTCGTGGAATATTCTTTACGTCGGGAATATTAAATGCAATGACGCACAGCAGCTATTTGTATGGCCCCATAACAGAATAAGCGCTTCGGATGAAGAAAACGACAAAATTAAGTTTTATAAATAACGGCGTAATCATTCTGAATTAACATTGTTGGAATACCCGGTTGGTAAAATAAAGTAATCTGGCGTTGTTGCCGCGATTACACTGCGGTATTACAGATATTTTGAATTATTGATTCTTACGTAAGAAGGCACTACTCAATAATTGTTACAAGTAATTCTTATTCGATATCTTATTTTATTGATTGATAATTGATGCGTTGATATTTTATATTATTGTTGTTCAATAATTGTCATTGCACAGATATTTCCATTATCGGATCAATAATTCATATTATTTGAATAATATTATTAGATAACATTATTGGCAATGTCTAGAAAGTTTTGTCGAGAGTGGTTTGGTCACCTAATTTGCGCGCTTGATGAAGGAGAAATTCTTATTGGAAAGCCCCTCTTTCACAGGGGCTGCTGGTTGTCATTATTGTGATTCTATAATATTATTTATGAATAATTAATTATTGATTTATATGACAATGAAATATTTATTTGATGTGGATATAAATGAGGATTTATTTATGTGGTTATAAATGAAGGAATTAATGTTGAGGTATTTTATCGGTATTTTGTCGGATTGGAGGTATTAAAAGATCAAATCGGTGTTCTTTGACTTTATTATGTGAGTTATAATTTTTAATCGTAGTTGGATCGTTGGGATTTTTGGATATGTTATACATATATAAGTTGAGTATATGTTCACAAATTTTGAGCGAATTAAAAATGAGCGTATAATTTGTTATGAATTTTAAGAGGTGGTGATTGAAATTAGGTTATAAATGATTTTGGTGGAAAATTCTAGAATTGGTGGGCCCCACTTGTGGTTGGTGAAAAAAATGTGCTGAATTTTATTTCAAATGTGGTGGGTGGCAATAGTAGAGTAGTAAAGCCATCAAGTGCTTGGTCAAAAGTGCCTTGGTGGCAAGCTAACATTTTCCTATAAATAGAGGCTAAGTTAGAATTGAAAATCACACGAAACAAGTTTCTCTCTTTCCTCTCTATATTATCGAGGCGTATTCTTGTGAGTATTTTGAGTATACTTTGAGTATTGTTAGGCGGTGCAAGTTCCTTGAGACTTATATCCAGGTGTTTCAACTAGAAATCTTGTCTTTCGAGGTAAGGGATGTTATTTTCTTCTCAAATGATATTATTTCTTCAATATCATTATCTTTGAAATATTGGTTGGAACTTTTTATCAAATTTGGAACTTTTTCATGTGGGTTACTATTCATGAGTTTCTTATTCACGAAGTTACTATTCATGAGTTCTTATTCACGAGTTTCTTATTCACGAAAGTACTATTCATGAAGCGTGAAGATGTTTTTTTTTGTGGAATTTCTATCTTTTGGTGTGAGAGTTACTTATTCACGATATCGGCAGACTATTCACTTATTCATCTGACTATTCTTTGAAAAATGAAAATTTTTCTTTTAAATCTAAAATATCTATTCGGATAATAGCTTTGATTGTATCCATGTTTTGATCATTCTTGAATTTTACACCACTATGATTATTTTTGAGGTATTTTTGGACGTGGATAAAACCAAGTACTGAATCCTTAATCCTTAATCCTTGTCATTTTGTTTCTTTGGATTCGTTTCTTTAAAATATTTTTCATCATCCTCGGTCTTAAATGATGATATTATTGAATATCTTTGGCGTGTAGTGCAAAGATGAATGATTCTGAAGAATATCTTTGGCTTTGTAGTGCAAAGATGAGCAGTGTTTAAATGAACATGACCGGTGATGAATATCTTTGGCGATGGTGCAAAAGTTGAATTGTTATTTGGTATGATCATGACCATTGAATTTATAATTGAATATTTTTTAGCTTAAGTGCAAAAGGTGAATTGATCAACATGGTTATAATTATTGTTATATAACCACGAAATGATTATGTATTTCTTTGATATATGAATATCTTTTTCGTCAGAATGCAAAGATGACTTTGTTGTTGAATATCTTTAACTTTTAGTAGTGCAAAGATGAATTATTGATGAATATCTTTTGCTCGTAATGCAAAGATGACTTTTTGTTGTTGAATATCTTTGCTTTGTAGTGCAAAGATGAATTATTGATGAATATCTTTTGCTCGTAATGCAAAGATGACACATTGTTGAATATCTTTGCTTTTGTAGTGCAAAGATGAATTATTGATGAATATCTTTGGCTTGTAATGCAAAGATGACCCGTTGTTGAATATCTTTAGCTTGTAGTAAAGATGAGCTGTTGATGAATATCTTTGGCTGAAGTGGTGCAAAGATGAATTTATTAGTATGATTATGAGCAGAAGGCGTGATTTGGTATAACCATGATCTTTGATGTTTTGGGTAAAGACAAGTGATAAAATTATCTTTGTCTTGGATGAGAAAGGAATTTAGAACTACAATTACGATTATGAGTTATATACACGTGATTGTGGATGAGGAATTGTTGATTGATGTTCTGAGGATAAAACATTGTTGGTGGATTTTTAACATGGAGAAGACAATAGACTTTATAGTCTATTTGACTCTTCTAATGGATTGCTTCATTCCATTGCAACTATGGTTGAAAAGTTTTATCATCTACCATATGTTCTAAATCTACGATTTATTCTTGATGAAGACTATTGATAATTTATTTATCTTTAGTCATAATATTCTTTCTTGAGCTAGTTGTGCTCACCCTTTTGTTTCACAATTCCTTTCGAATGTAATAAAAGTGTAGGCGGGTCGAGCGGGGATAGCGAGGGAATAGAGTGGTGGTTTATAGATGTTGAGGTGAGGTGAATTTAACTTGGAAGGGTGTTTTGTCACTATCATACAAGATGTCTAATGACATACAACCTCGTGTTATCATAAGACGTGGTTGTGCTTTCATCCACTTCTTTGAGTATATTTACAAGCACTACCTATATAATCTTGGTGTTTGTTTGGAGTATAATACCCAATTAGAGGCAGTGGAGATAATGATATGTCAAGAGAAGACTCACCATTGGGAAGAATATGATAGTAATCTTCTCATTTTTCTTTGGGGTTTATTAGGTGACCAAGGATAATTACGTGGCCATATGATATCTACCATAACCTAAAAGCATGGCCTCCCATGTATGAAGGTTTCCTTGAGCACTTCCCAAAGATTCTAATTTCTAAAATAGTTTTTGACTATACCTTTATGTAAGGTACCATTGTGAGGTGCTACAGTTGGTATATATTTGTATCCAAACTCACAGCATATGTGTTGTTGTATTTTGCACGACAATTGTTGTAATAAAGTTGTAGTTGTTTTTCGTACCATATATTTGGCGACTCAGAATGGGTTGGATGGAATGAACCTATTTTGGGGTCGTTACATTTGGTATCAGAGCTTAGGGATATGATCTCTGGCGGAGATCGGGGAATAGGACTAAGAGGGGAAAGATAAGTAAATCATTCGCTAGTGTATCCTACCTAAGCTTATTTTTTGGTTAGTCATAATATCGGGATATTATGTGATATGTTAATTTGTTAAATTAACCCTTGTTTTGAAGCTGTATTCTAGAATGATATCTGAAATACAAGAGATGAGCAATGGAGAAATCATGATGATGGGGAGAGATAGAATCGAAATGAAAACAAGGTATTCTCAACTCTTTGAAATACCAGTACGTAAATTCGGGGACGAAATTTCATAAGGAGGGAGATTGTAAAGACCGAATTTTATGAAATAAAAGTATTCAATTTTTCTATTCAAGTAAATGGTTAAATTGATAAAAGTTAAAGTTAAGGGTGATATATGAAATTTTTTTAAAAACGCAAGAGGGGTATAAAGTATTCATTATTATTCGGGGAATATTCGTTTGGTCGTGGAATATTCTTTTTACGTAGGGAATATTAAATGCATTGACGGCATGTTGACTATTTGTGGGCCCATAATGAGAATAAGCATCCGGATGAAAAAAATGACAAAATTAAGTTTTTATAAATAACGACGTAATCATTCTGAATTAACAACTTTGTTGGAATACCCGGTTGGTAAAATAAAGTAATACGCGTTGTTGCTTGACAATAGCACACGGTATTACGGTATTTTGAATTATTGATTCTTACGTAAGAAGGCACTACTCAATAATTATTCTGATAATTCTTTATTCAATATCTTATTTTATTGATTTGATAATTGATGCGTTGATATTTTATATTATTGTTGTTCAATAATTGTCACCGCACGATATTTCCATTATCGGATCAATAATTCATATTATTTGAATAATATTATTAGATAACATTATTGGCAATGTCTAGAAAGTTACATCGAGGAGAGGTTTGGTCACCTAATTGCGGCGCCCGAGAAGGAGAAATTCTTATTGGAAAGCCCCTCTTTCACAGGAAGCTGCTGGTTGTCATTATTGTGATTCTATAATATTATTTATGAATAATTAATTATTGATTTATATGACAATGAAATATTTATTTGATGTGGATATAAATGAGGATTTATTTATGTGGTTATAAATGAAGGAATTAATGTTGAGGTATTTTATCGGTATTTTAGCCGGATTGGAGGTATTAAAAGATCAAATCGATTGTTCTTACTGACTTTATTATGTGAGTTATAATTTTTAATCGTAGTTGGATCGTTGGGATTTTTGGATATGTTATACATATATAAGTTGAGTATATGTTCACAAATTTTGAACGAATTAAAATGAGCGTATAATTTGTTATGAATTTTAAGAGGTGGTGATTCGTAAATTAGGTTATAAATGATTTTGGTGGAAAATTCTAGAATTGGTGGGCCCCACTTGTGGTTGGTGAAAAAAATGTGCTGAATTTTATTTCAAATGTGGTGGGTGGCAATAGTAGCGAGTAAAGCCATCAGGTAGTAGTCAAGTCAAGTGCGCTTTACGGCTAACATTTTCCTATAAATAGAGGCTAAGTTAGAATTGAAAATCACACCGAAACAAGTTTTCTCTCTTTTTCTCTCTATATTATCGAGCGTATTCTTGTGAGTATTTTGAGTATACTTTGAGTATTGTTAGACGGTGCAAGTTCCTTCTTGACTATATCAGGTGTTTCAACTAGAAATCTTTGTCTTTCGAGGTAAGGGATGTTATTTTCTTCTCAAATGATATTATTTCTTCAATATCATTATCTTTGAAATATTAGTTGGAACTTTTATCAAATTTGGAACTTTTTCATATCGGGTTACTATTCATGAGTTACTATTCACGAGTTACTATTCATGAGTTACTATTCACGAGTTACTATTCACGAGTACTATTAATGAAAGCGTGAAGATGTTTTTTGTGGAATTTCTATCTTTTGGTGTCGGAGTTATTATTCACGTATACTGTGACTATTCACGAATCACGAATAAGACTATTCAATTGAAAAATGAAAATTTTTCTTTTCGTCTAAAATATCTATTCTGGATAATAGCTTTGATTGTATCCATGTTTTGATCATTCTTGAATTTTACACCACTATGATTATTTTTGAGGTATTTTTGGACGTGGATAAAACCAAGTACGAATCCTTAATCCTTAATCCTTGTCATTTTGTTTCCTTTGGATTCGCTTTTTTAAAAATATTTTCATCATCCTCGATCTTAAATGATGATATTATTGAATATCTTTGGCATGTAGTGCAAAGATGAATGATTTCTGAAGAATATCTTTGGCCTGTAGTGCAAAGATGAACAGGTGTTTAAATGAACATGACCAACTGATGAATATCTTTGGCCAGTAGTGCAAAAGTTGAATTGTTGACTGGTATGATCATGACCATTGAATTTATAATTGAATATTTTTAGCTTAAGTGCAAAGGTGAATTGATCAACATGGTTATAATTATTGTTATATAACTTCTGAAATGATTATGTATTTCTTTGATATATGAATATCTTTTGCTCGTAATGCAAAGATGACCTGTTGTTGAATATCTTTAACCGGTAGTGCAAAGATGAATTATTGATGAATATCTTTTGCTCGTAATGCAAAGATGACCTGTTGTTGAATATCTTTAGCCTGTAGTGCAAAGATGAATTATTGATGAATATCTTTTGCTCGTAATGCAAAGATGACCTGTTGTTGAATATCTTTAGCCTGTAGTGCAAAGATGAATTATTGATGAATATCTTTGGCTTGTAATGCAAAGATGACCCGTTGTTGAATATCTTTAGCCTGTAGTGTAAAGATGAACTGTTGATGAATATCTTTGGCTGAGTGGTGCAAAGATGAATTTATTAGTATGATTATGAGCAGAAGGCGTGATTTGGTATAACCATGATCTTTGATGTTTGGTAAAGACAAGTGATAAAATTATCTTTGTCTTGGATGAGAAAGGAATTTAGAACTACAATTACGATTATGAGTTATATACGTGATTGTGGGCGGAATTGTTGATTGATGTTACGAGGATAAAACATTGTTGGTGGATTTTAACATGGAGAAGACAATAGACTTTATAGTCTATTTGACTCTTCTAATGGATCGCTCATTCATTTGCAACTATGGTTGAAAAGTTTTATCATCTACCATATGTTCTAAATCTACGATTTATTCTTGATGAAGACTATTGATAATTTATTTATCTTTAGTCATAATATTCTTTCTTGAGCTAGTTGTGCTCACCCTTTTGTTTCACAATTCCTTTCGTGTAATAAAAGTGTATTTGGGTCGAAAGACGGGGATAGCGAGGAATAGAGTGGTGGTCTATAGATGTTGAGGGTGAGGTGAATTTAACTTGGAAGGGTGTTTTGTCACTATCATACAAGATGTCTAATGACATACAACCTCGTGTTATCATAAGACATGGTTGTGCTCATCCACTCACGAGTATATTTACAAGCACTACCTATATAATCTTGGTGTTTGTTTGGAGTATAATACCCAATTAGAGACGGTGGAGATAATGATATGTCAAGAGAAGACTCACCATTGGGAAGAATATGATAGTAATCTTCTCGTTTTTCTTTGGGGTTTATTGGGTCAACCAAGGATAATTTCGTGGCCATATGATATCTACCATAACCCAAAAAGCATGGCCTCCCATGTATGAAGGTTTCCTTGAGCACTTCCCAAAGATTCTAATTTCTAAAATAGTTTTTGACTATACCTTTATGTAAGGTACCATTGTGAGGTGCTACAGTTGGTATATATTTGTATCCAAACTCACAGCATATGTGTTGTTGTATTTTGCATGACAATTGTTGTAATAAAGTTGTAGTTGTTTTTCGTACCATATATTTGGCGACTCAGAATGGGTTGGATGGAATGAACCTATTTTGGGGTCGTTACACCTGCACTATGGCCAAGGATATTCTTTAGTATCACGACCACAAATTATCCACGCACTACGGGCCAAGGACATTCGTGTATTCATTAATGGTCATAATCATGCCAACAATTGTCCATCAATGCACTACGGCCAATGAGGACTTTTACCACATCATTTGTAACATTACAGTCATGATTATGCCGAATAATCCCTAGTCATAATCATACCAAGTCCATCTATGCACTACAGGCCACGGATGACTTTCAATATAATATAAACATGAGGATGATGACAATGATATAAGAATTCAATAAAACAAGTTCAAGAATTAATTTATCTAGGAAATGATAACGTCCAAATTGTCAACATGATACTACTTTGTAGAGTAAAATTCAAGAATGCTCAGAAGAATATTTCCATGAAAAGATACTGGATGAAGCGCAAATATCAAAGATATTCCACTAATTTCATGGGTATAGAAGTCAAAGTTTTAACCAACCGAGTATAATAAAGAATCGAATAACAAAAGAAATCACCACGCATGCGAGAGACCAAGACAGGAGTTATTCCAATGTAATAATAAAGGATGGAACTGTGTCCCACAGAACGACAGACAATGTGTGACGCCCCAAAATAAGTCCATTCCATCCAACCCATTCTCGAGCCGCCAAATACATGGTATGTAAATAACTACAACTTTATTAATACATTTGTCGTGCAAAATACGACAACATATATACTGTGAGTTTAAATACAATTATTGTCTTCTAGACAATATCCACACGCAAATAAATTCCCATCACAATTATTGATACATTATTTTACAAAAATGGTGAGGACTACTAAACAACTCTCTTTAGAACCTTCATTCCATACCCCGACTAGTACTCGCTATATTCTCGCCTCCTGAGAAGAAAAATGGAACAAAAAGGAAAAGGGTGAGCTCAACTAGCCTCAAGAAAGAATATTATGACTAAGATAATATACAACAAATTATCGTTAGTCTTCAATAGGAAAAATCTAATAGAATACAATAGACAAACCAGTTTTAAATCAATCTTCGATGAAAATAATAATTCATTAGAAGAGTTAAGTAGAGAATGCAAACTACTATCTTCTATATATGAATTTAAAAGTTCATCGTCGATATTTTATCCTCGTAACATCAATCAATATATATCCGGAATCAAATATTCATCTTTGCACTACTGAGCCAAAGATATTCATCGATTGGTCATGTTCATCTAAACACCTGTTCATCTTTGCACTACGGGCCAAAGATATTAATCAGCCGGTCATGTTCATCTCAACACCTGTTCATCTTTGCACTACGGGCCAAAGATATTCATCAAGAAATCATTCATCTTTGCACTACATGTGCCAAAAAGATATTCAAGAATATCATCATTTAGGACCGAGGATGATGAAAAATATTTTGAAGGAAACGAATCCAAATGAAACAAAAGAACAATATTAAGGATTCGTATTTTAAACAATCCAAGTTTAAAAATACTTCATAAGTAATCAGAGTGGAGTAAAATTCAAGAATGATCAAAACATGGATACAATCAAAGCTAGTATCCATAATAGATATTTTGGACAAAAAAAGAAATTTCATTTTTTGGTGAATAGTGTCAGATTCGTGAATAGTGCAGAGTACACGTGAATAGTAACTCGACACCAAAAGATAGAAATTTCACAAAAAAATATCTTCACGCTTCGTGAATAGTACTCGTGAATAAGAACTCATGAATAGTAACTCATGGATAAGAACTCACGTGCGGAGTTATTCCAATGAGAATAATAAAGGATGGAACGGTGTCCGTAGCCAGAACGCGACAGAGACAGTATGGCGCCCCCAAAATAGGTCCATTCCATCCAACCCATTCGAGCCGCCAAAAATACGTGATGATGTAAATAACTACAACTTTATTAATACATTTGTCGTGCAAAATACGACAACATATATCTGTGAGTTTAAATACAATTATTGTCTTCTAGATAATATCCACACGCAAATAAATTCCCATCACAATTATTGATACATTATTTTACAAAATGGTGAGGACTACTAAACAACTCTCTTTAGAACCTTCATTCCATACCCACTAAGACTTGCATATATTCTCGCCTCCCGAGAAGAAAAATGGAACAAAAAGGAAAAGGGTGAGCTCAACTAGCCCAAGAAGAATATTATGACTAAGATAATATACAACAAATTATCGTTAGTCTTCAATAGGAAAAATCTAATAGAATACAATAGACAACCAGCTTTTAAATCAATCTTCGCAATGAAAAATAATAATTCATTAGAAGAGTTAAGTAGAGAATGCAAACTACTATCTTCTATATATGAATTTAAAAGTTAATCGTCGATATTTTATCCTCGTAACATCAATCAATATATATCGGAATCAAATATTCATCTTTGCACCACAAAGCCAAAGATATTCATCATTAGTCATGTTCATCTAAACACTGTTCATCTTTGCACCACGGGCCAAAGATATTAATCGATTGGTCATGTTCATCTCAACACTGCTCATCTTTGCACTACGGGCCAAAGATATTCATCAAGAAATCATTCATCTTTGCACTACAGCCAAAGATATTCAAAGAATATCATCATTTTAGGATCGAGGATGATGAAAAATATTTTCAAGGAAACGAATCCAAAGTGAAACAAAAGAACAAATATTAAGGATTAGTATTTTAAACAATCCAAGTTTAAAAATACTTCATAAGTAATCGAGTGGAGTAAAATTCAAGAATGATCAAAACATGGATACAATCAAAGCTAGTATCCATAATAGATATTTCGACAAAAAAGAAGAAATTTCATTTTTTGGTGAATAGTGCCTCGACATGAAAAAGTTCCAAATTTGATAAAATTTCTAACCAATATTTCTAAGATAATGATATTGAAGAAATAATATCATTTTGAATAAAATAACATCCCTTACCTCGAAAAGACAAGATTTTTCTAGTTGAAACACCTGATATAAAGCTATGACTTGAACTTGCACCAGTATAGCAATACTCAAAGTATACTCAAAATACTCACAAGAATACGCCGATAATATAGAGAGAGAAAACTTCAGGTTTACGGTGTGATTTTCAATTCTAACCCAAGCACCTTATTTATAGGAAATCTTGTAACACACAAAGTAGAAAATTTAATATAATATTAATATATATTTAATAAATTCTCTACGCCCATCTAGACAATCTGATCTCAGCCATCAACACATGTTAAAGATGCCCACAAACATTTAAAAAACGTTTTTCTTATTTAAATTATTTTAAACTTCCAAAAATCAATTATTTTGGAGCTTCGAAACTTCAATAATTCATAATAAATAGCCATTTTATCAGAAAATTCGAATCTCGCGAGTTTTTATAGGAAATTCAATTCTCTACAACTTTGCAGAAGAAAGTTTTTCCAAATTCCAAACAGAAATTGACCGAAATCCATAAACGGGCGATTTTACAGGCTATAATCAAATTTCGGTCAATAATTGTGTCCACCAACACACAAAATATGTGTTAAACATTTAATGCCACAAAAATACTCTTCCTCCTCATACACTCATATATCCCACATTCATTATAAAAATATCACCGTTAATATATTATTAAAATAATATATTTAAATAAATTATTTTATCAGAAAAAGATAAAATATTAATTTTCAACAATTGTCACATTAAAAAATTTCTCCATCTATATCCACATAAAATCAATATTTTTCTCATCATATAAATCAATAATTAATTATTCACAAATAATATTCTGAGAATCACAAAGATTAGCAATCAATCGGTTCCTGGAAAGAGGGGCTTTCAATAAAATTTCTCCTTCTTTGGTAGCAATTGATTAGGTGACTCAAACCTCTCGGCCAGATGTAACTTTCTAGACATTGCTAATAATGTTATCTAATAATATTATTCAGGATAATATGAATTATTAGCTTCGATAATGAAAAATATAGTGTAATGACAATTATTGAAACAACAAAGAATATAAAATATCAACGCAAAGAATTATTGAATCATTAAAATAAAATACTAAATAGTAATTATCGTAACAATTATTGAGTAGTGCCTCTTTACGTAAGAATCAATAATTGGTGCAATACTGCATGCTCTTTGTTCAACAACGGCGTATTAGTGTGTTTTAACCACCGGTATTCCAACAAAGATAATCTGTAAGAACTACTGTAGTTATTTATAAACAACTTATATTTGTCGTTTCTTTCATCCAATCGCAGCTTTCAAGTTATGGGGCCCAAAAAGATCAAGGCTAGCATCGTAAATGCGAATATTCCCGACAGTCTGAATAATATTCCCGACAATAATGAATATTTTATAACCACTGCTTATTCAAATATTTGCATATTTTACCCATAACTATCCACATTAATCAAATCAACCTACTACTTATTTCAAAATAATAAATAGAGGAAAATAAATTTCATTTATTAATAATTTGGGGTCTTCTACAGACAGGATATTCCGGCGAATAATAAATAATGGAACCAGGGTTAAGGCGTAGCAAGACATACTACGAATATTATCTGATGAGAATAATAAAGAACTAATATTGAAGAATGTCACCACGATGTATAGAGTAGCCTAGCAGCGTATACAAGTTATTTCAACGAATAATAAATAATGGAATAACATAAGTTCTCTTCACGAAAGTACAACAAATAACATCCTTACCGTAATGTAAACCCGAATATAAGAGTAGGAAAGTAGCAGAATACTTTTTTATAGGTTCTCTTATAATTCTCTCTCTAGAGTTTCAATTGAATTAAGTAAGAAATAATGAATGAATGAACTTCTATTTATAGAAGAATGGGACCGCGATAAGAACTAACTTATGAGCTATCAGGATTGATTTACTATAAAGCGGACGATCCAGATTGGTTTACTATTAAAACTTAAAACAACTATCCATCTTGATTTACTTATTAAAACTTTAAACCAAATGATCCATATTGATTTATTTATTATAACTTCCATTGGTGATCCATATTGATTTATTATTATATCTTCAACCAACTGATTCGAAAAATTAAAGACATCTCCTCATTGGAATAATATTGTACCTAAAAATGATTTGGAATGAAAATAAATATATCTTACGGGTGAATAGTTCCTCGTGAATAGTAACTCGTGAATAGTAACTTCGTGAATAGTAACTCATGAATAGAATCGTGAATAGTCTCTCGATACGAAAAAAGTGTCTAGAATACCCAATTGAACAATATATCCTCCGGACATCAATTATACTAACACAAATAAGTCCAACACAATGGAATTATAAAATTCATCTTTAATCAACATTTAACTTATTCATCATTAATATTATAATTTACAATATTTAACAACTGAAGTCGTTTCCAGGAAAGAGGGGCTTTCGATAAGGATTTCTCCTTATCGACGCCAGCAATTAGGTGACCAAACCTCTCCTCGATGTAACTTCAGACATTGTCAATATTGCAAATAATAATATGAATAACTTTTAGTCTCAATTATTGATTTAATAATATATCATATAATGCGGATAATCGTAACAATAATTGAATCAATAATATGAGAATTATAATGCAAAGAATCTTGTAGAAGAATAATTGAGTATAGATTGAGTGACTTCTCACGTAAGCATCAATAATCAATACCGCTGGTGCCATCGCAAGGTAACTATTCTGGCGACATTCTTTTCTTTACTACTCTACGAGTAGTTCAATGCTTTTAACGATGAATACCTCCGCCATTATTTTCATAAAGTATTTTTGTCGTTTTCTCAATCCGATAATAATTTCGCCATATAGAATTCACCAACGATGATTGTCTTATTGCATTTAATATTCCATGTTAAAACGAATATTAAATACCAATCGAATATTATATAACAACTTTGCGATTTTGTAAAATTTATAAATATTACCCACAACTATAATATTATATCAAATCAATATCATAATATTCAAAAATATAATTCGAAAAAATTATTCTTTATTCATATGTGAATCATTATAAGGAAATGGCATCGACAAAATTTGTCAAATGATCAAGCTGGTCAACAAGAACTACTATTTCATAAAAAACATGCAACATAAAATATCCTCTCATAAAAAAAACTGAAAATAGTAAAGGAAAAATTACATCTAATGACTAAAAACTGAGTTTCATTTCATTTCATGAATAGCAGCAGCCCAGGTACTCTCTCTTTCCAACCAACTACAAAATCACACAAGAAATCGACATGAAAACACTACTTATCATAATATCATATATACTACTACAGACAACCCAACCCACCCTTCAAATGAAAACAATTACAAGAGTATTGAAGTAGAAACTGAAAAAATTACATCTCAATGACTTGCATTATGATCAAACAGCAGAACCCAGAACAAGAAATCATTCCATCATCTCCTCCCATCCATCTTCATATATCAAAAACACCTAGCTAGAGCTGGTTCCTCCTCCTCCTTCTCCTCCATTACAATTGAAAATGTTACTATATAATAACTACTCTCGATCAACACTACTTCCATATACCAAAACCCATTAACCTACACAACTCCAATTAAACTCTGAAAGACAAACACTACTTCTTGTAATCCAACTAAAAAACCCAGAAAATAGAAACTGAAAAACTTACATCTAAATGACTTGCATTGTGATCTTCAAGAACTAATTCAGAGCTCAGAGCCCAAAACAAGACATTCACCCATCATTCCATTACCAATGAAAATTTTACCCAAAACCCATTATCGAACGTACAGAACCCCCAAACTCTGAAAAACAGCAATTTTATCAACAAATAAGGAAAATTATTTCCCTTATCAATGAATGGCCACAGACCTCTGGCTCCCTGATGAACTTGTCGGATACCCGGACTGTTTCTTGCTGCTGCCGCCCTGATCATCATCATCTTCTCTGCGGCGTTTATTAAGGGGACCATCAAAATAACTCCTGTTAGTGATGGCAGTCTCATGTTTCTTTTTTCGTGAAGCAATCATTATAGCCAAGCAGAGCCCTGGCTTTGATTTCTCCGTAACCGTAAACAACCAAAGACCAATCATATTACCAACTTCATTCTTGAAATCATTGGCATTACAGAATGTTTTCCAATTTTCACCTGAAAGAACGTATTGAGGTCTATGTTCCGGCGCTCGATTCTTCAGAGTCATGTTCTCATACTCTGTCCCATGCCTATCAAACACCCTTACCTGAATTCCTTGGTTAATATCCCATTGATTTCGAACCAAGAATTCCAAAACACCAGCATCTTCAAATACATTCCTCTTGAATATCATGGGACTTCCATGCGCTTCCCTTTTGTTCAAAACCTTTTCCCTTGGGATGCAAGAGTCAGATATATGGTATCTCAATTCGGGGATTGGTGGCAGAAGATTTCTGTTCAAGTCTATCTCAATCCGGAAGTCACTCTCACGAAGAGGATTATGGCATCTCTGTTTTGGGGGAGCATTCCTCTCGTGGACTTCGGGCATATTGGAAAGAACATCCGCAATTCCCTTCACATTTTCCTCTTCCTTGCTTGATTCTCCTTTGTTTGCCATCACCACAATCCAATTCAGGAATTCACAGATTTTCAAGATGAAGAGAGAGAAAATTAAACAACAGTTTTTCTTCTTCCAGGAAAAACAAAAAAACCACAGAACAGAACAGAGGGGGGAAAACTCAAATTTGATTTATTCTTCAATTTCAGATTAGTACAGTTCTTGAATCCCAGAAAACTCCCAACTTCTTTGAGAAAGAAACACAGATTAGAACAGGGGAGAAAACTCAAACTCGATTTCTTCTTCAATTCTCCTTCTTTTTCTTCAGATTCACAGATTGTGAATCAATTTTCGATCGATTAACAAATGAAACTATAAAGCTTTAGTGGGTCGCAATAAAAACTTCAGATGAAGGAAAACAGAGAGAGAAAATGGTTTCTTGAATCTTAAAGTGGAACTTCTTGGAGAAAGAAGAAGGAAGAGGGACTATGAAGACAGACCCAAAATATGAGTAAGAGTTTATATATATATACTAGTACTAGTACTAGTTTAAGAGAAGATCTAGTAGCAGCTGTACACTGCACGTGTCGAATCAATAACTGTAATACCTGAATCTGTTTGGGCTAAAACTGAATTGCACGAATTTACGATTTTTGACTTTAAGTTTGGCCATATTTTCAAAATAGCCCCTACTATTATAGAACAATTTTTTTTAATTATTATTTGACCCTGTTTTGAAAAAATTTAGACTCCCCACCCCCCACTATCTACTTCGTTTTACAAGTATATACTTCCTTTGTCCTTGATAACTATCTCATTTGATTTTCATAATGGGCAATTAGAGCGAGCTTGTAGATGAGACTTATTTTAGTGCTTTATGATGATTATTAATTTCTTTCAAATAAATCTAAAAACAAAAACAGATGTATTTATAAAATTTGTGAACATTTTATATTTTTGCACCGTACGTATTTCAAAAAATTAACATGTTATTAGTTTAGTATTGGACTAAAAAACAAATTGCACCCCAAACTTTATACCTCTGTTGATTTTTATGAAGTATTTATCTCAGTTTTTGTTTTATAGTAATAAAACAAAAAACTTTTTATATAAAACATAATACTTTTTATAAATAGAATATATTATATTTTATTATACTGTATAGTGTTTGAATAATCTTTGCATAATGTCAGATATAAGTAAAATTAAAAATTTTCAATTAATTTTTCCATATATATATATATATATATATATGGGAAAATAAGGTATCTTGTGATCGTCTGATTTTTTTTTACACAGTCAGCCAAAAACGACGTCATTTTGACTAAAACAAAAAAAAAACACGGCGTGCTTCTCTTCTCCCTAATCGCGCATAAGGTCCTCCTCCCAAATCAGATAGCAAAGAACCCTAACTGAAGACACCATCTCTCAGAGCGAAGAAGTCTCTCACCCCTTTCGTCCTTCGTGAGTGCCGCCGCATCATCTCTCAGGGCTAGGTTCGTACTACCCACTCTCTTTCTACGGTTTTCATTAATATATTTCTTTGTATTTGTGTTTGAAGGGCTTTTTGGGTTAAATCTTCGTTTATCTGATTTCAATGAAACCTTTAGGGATTTTATTTTGTTGGGTTTTGAAAGTGTGGTTTGTTGATTTCATTAATTTTGATTGGTAAAAGCATTTGATTTACTGACTGATATTTTAAATTTTCACTCTGTTGCAGGCTTTAACATACATTCATTGATAGCAGCTTCTGTGTTTAATCACTTCAATATAGGAGCACCTCACCTAAAATCCTATTAAACAATTAGACTAAGTCTTCTGCAAAATGGTATTTCTACATGATTTACAATTTTTAGAATTGGTTCTATGTGCTTAGGATTGTAAACCTTCACTTGTTGACACCCTACAAAGTTTTTGAAAGTTTTTAAGTTTTTGAATTGTGGGTTGCAAAATGGGGTTAATTGTACTAACACGAAACATAACTTCGCATATTATGGACTAAGAAATCTGTTAGATATCCCATATATTCAATTTTATTTTGTGTATAAAGCATAAATTTCATAGAATACAAACATATAGTTACCGTTTTTTTCTTTTTTGTATTAAGAGGTATTTTTTAGACGCTTAACCTGTATATCCAATGTCTAAACTTTGAAAGAATTTTAAGTTCCATCATATGCTCATATCTTGTAATTTTGGAGTAATGTTCTATCTGGTATGATGTTTATGGAAGAAATCAAATTCTCCAACCTTGACTATGACTTACATCTTACCAATCCCCCCCCCCCTCCTCTGAAAGGTTACATATTATTAATACTGGGTCTGGACTTCATATTCGTTTTGTTGTTAATGTGAGCCAAAGTTATTTCATGATTATGCTTTTAAAAGAGTTCCCTTCATTTGACGTGTTCAGTTTCAATTAGTATTTAGCCATATTTTGGATCTATAATTAACTAAAACATATCTTCCTATGTTGTTCTTTTCTTCTGATCTTATGTCTCAATGATTTTGTGAAGGACTCACAAATGAAGTCGGGAAGCAGGCAAGATTCTCTGGAATGTGCAGTTTGCGAATGATTTACATCGTTGTCACTGTTGTGGCAGTGATCTGTGTTGCTACTGAAACAACATCATGTTGTTTTTGCCACAGCTAAAGCATCTTAGATTGAAAATTCTCATGGTTCACAGAATGGAGGATATAATGTGCATCACTCAATTGTGAACCAATCTCTTTCCATCATACCAATTTCTGCCGCTGGTGCTCCAGGAGGTGTTCCTGGTCCCACGACCAACTTAAATATTGATATGGACTATTGGGGTGGTGCAACTTCATCCGCTATTCCTGCAATGCGTGGAAATGTGTCTTCCACTCCAGCTGCAAGATTCGGCTAATGCCGGATTTAGGGAGAGTATGCAATCGCAGCTTTGATATTATTATCTGAGTTTGATATTTCATTTTTCTTCAATATTTATAACATTTGATTTTTGTAAGCTATACAATTTCTTATTTTTGTGGAATGTAATTGACATTAAGGAAGGCAATTGTGACCAACTTATTATCTAAAAAGCAAGCCAATCCAGAGATAAAATTAATTTCTAATGAATCACGCAACACACAGAATATGGATGTAATTTAGAAACTAACATGCATGTCTTTAAAACAAAAACAACTCAACAATACTAAGCAGTTCTAGCTGCTTACTATGGAAGACAGTACTACAAATGGTGATTTTTCGGGTATAATGTTTTGCTTTCCTGACAAACTCAGGGTTTCTATTTATATTGTTGCTGCGATTACTACTTGCTTCATTAGCTGATGATCTTGGCCTTAGTCTTTTGGGAGACGTAACACCACCAGGTGTCAGAATAGTAGGTGCAGAAGATTTGTCTCTGGATGATACTGCCATTCGAGGTGCATGTTTCATGGATTCCAGTTCATTTGACATTAGGGAGCTGATTGTCCCAATGGTTCCAATTTTGATGGACCCTCCACCACCTTTGATGGCCTCCAATGTCTGAACCATGTTTTTCTCTAGTCTCTATCAGAGTTCTGAGCAGAACTTTTGTAAGAGAAACTTTTAAAATCTCTTCAGCTAGTTGGGACAGAATATAAGTAAATGCAGTTTAACCTTGATAAAAAGTAGAATATTTAGCATAATGTATAAGATGTAAGATTATTAACCAGAAATTTTATAGAAAAATTTGAAGTAACTCTTTTTTAGTATTAAAGTTTCTAACGAAATATGAAATGCTAAAAAGAATCCTAAGCTGTAAAGTTAATCAATACAAACAAAGAGAAGATTCTAACTGCAATCTTTTTAAACAGAGAGAGTGGAGAGCAAAAGAGACGGATCTGATTTTAGCAAATTAAGCTTCATAATTTAAAAGGAAACAAACAACATGTACTTGTGGAGGTTTTTGAGAGAGATCGAGTGCTAGCAACATGGAGAAATTTATGACTTGCATGAAAACACAGGACCAGAATCACTTAACCAAATGTAAAGCCCTACACACAAACAAAAGAAAAGCAGAGCACCACACATACAAAAACTAGGGATGACAATTTAAATTGATACCAATTTCATCGAACCCATGGATGCACCACTTTTTTTAACTGGAAGTGCACCGGTCCTTGAATAGTATTATTATATCCATTATTATTCTTATATAGTATTACATATAATCATAGAGTTACTCGGACATATATTTTTATTATTTCTTTTTTTTACGTATCAGAAGTTAATTTATGAATACTTTTATATATAGTTGATATATATTAAATAACAATGTTAAAATTATTAAAAAACCAATTTAATAAAAATTAAGTCAAAAATATTTTTAATTTTTGACCTGTCAGTGCAGTTTTGCTATTTTAGAGTATGTAACACAAAAACCGGGTAGGCTTCTTTCCTTGCAATTACAAAGCAAACAAGAAATTGAGACATTCATATACTACCAGAAACTTAAGTACTACTCTTAGAATGTTTAATTTCCTCTCATAAAATGTATGTAACAACTGAGTTTCGTTTCCTTTCATTTCATGAATAGCAGCAGCCCAGCTAGTCTTTCTTTCCAACCAATTACAAAGTCACGCAAGAAATCGACATGAAAACACTACTTATCATAATATCATATACTACTACAGATTGCAGACAACCCTTCAAATGTTTAATTTCTTCTCACAAATTGTAGGTAACATCCAACAGCAGAACCCAGAACAAGAAATCAATCCATCATCTCCTTCTTGTAATCCAAATAAAAAACCCAGAAAATAGAAACTGAAAAACTAACATCCAAATGTGATCTTCAAGAACTAACTAACTAATTCAGACATTAACAGAGCCCAAAACAAGACATTCGCCCATCATTTCATTCCATCTCCCACAAAAACTCTGAAACTCTTCATCTTCTTGATAAACATCTACTGATCATCCTTCACGTCGCTTTCAGAAGGCCTGCTGCTGCACTCTCCGTTGGGAGCCAAAACTGGAGGTGGGTTGTTGTCACTACCAGGCACATTATTATTGGGTTATCCAATCTCCGGGGGCGTGGCCTGATGATGTTTACGATTCTGACGACTTCTGATTCGTTGAAGAAGAGTCTTTTGCTTCTGTTTTTCTAAAGTTTCGGCTTCTATCGGATCCAACATGAGGTTTTTCCAAGAGCATAGAAGTAGACCGGCTTTAGCGATCTCTTTTTCTTCTTCAGCGTCGTTTTTCTTATTTCCTTCCATATTAACAAACTTTTATAATGTAGCTGCAAAGTAAAGAAAAAATAAATAAAATTTCTTGATATTTCGGCTAGGGAATTGTAATATATATATATATATATATATATATATATATATATATATATATATATATATATACCTAATACATGAATATATAGATATAATGTTGAAGGAAAAACAAAAACTCCCAATTTCTTCCAGAAAAACTAAACAGAGGGGAAAACTCAGAAAACAGAACACAGGCTTTTAAGATGAATTAAAACAAAAAATTAACAAGTTGTTAGTTTAGTATTATATGGTATAATAATAAAATTATGATGATAAACTTAAGAATATAGTGTCATTATATATTGTTATTAAGAAAAGTTGGAGTAAATGTTGTTTTGCTAAAAAAAAAAGTGATTTTTTTTTTGTGAAACAAAGAGAGTATTATTGTTGTCGGGTTAAATACACTTTTCGCCATTTTACTAGGGGTCGGTTTACAATTGTATCAATGAACTGGAATTTTTAACAATCGACTCATTGAACTACAAATTATTTTTAAATCGTTACAAAATCCGTTAAATGAGTTGACTTTTAACAGAAACGGAGCATCCACGTCAGCTTTTAAATGAATATCCACGTCAACTATTTCATGTGCAATCATCCTAATTGTTGCCACATAGAAAAATAAATGGGTTTAAACGAAATTTAAAAGAGCAAAAATGTAAGACCCCGAATTTTATGAAATAAAAGTATTCAATTTTTTCTTATAATTACAATTCAGTAAATGGTTAAATTGATAAAAGTTTAAAGTTAAGGGTGATATATGAATTTTTTTTAAAATAAGCAAGTGGTTATAAAATACTCATTGTTGTCGGAAATATTCGTTTTGGTCGTGAAATATTCTTTTCCGTGCAATAGGGAATATTCATACGACGCACGTATAACCTTTATTGGGCACCATAACTGAAAGCGATTGGTTGAAGAAAATGACAAGTATAAGTTGTTTATAAATAACAGTGCGGTTATACTGAATTATCTCGTTGGAATACCCGGTGGTTAAAATACAAGAATACTGGCGTTGTTGCACAAGAAGAGCACCGGTATTGCACCAATTATTGATTCTTACGTAAGAAGGCACTACTTCAATAATTATTAAAGAATTATTGCTCAATATTTTATTTTTGATTCAATAATTCTTTGCGTTGATATTTTATATTATTGTTGTTTTAATAATTGTCAACGCATAATATTTTCTATTATCAAATCAATAATTCATATTATCCGAATAATATTATTAGAAAACATTATTGGCAATGTCTAGAAAGTTCTGCATCAAGAGAGGTTTGGTCACCTAATCTTTGCCAAGAAGAGAAATTTTATTGAAAGCCCCTCTTTCTGAAACCGCACGGTTGTCAATATTGTGATTCTCGTAATATTATTTGTGAATAATTAATTATTGATTTATATGATGAGAAAATATTCATTTTATGTGGATATAGATGGAGAAAATTTTTAAAGTGACAATTGTTGAAAAATGATATTTTATCTTTTCTCGATAAAATAATTTATTATTATATTTTAATAATATAATAATGATGATATTTTTACAATGAATGTGTGATATATGAGTATATGAGGAGGAAGAGTATTTTTGTTATATTAAATGATTAACACATGTTTTGTGTGTCGGTGGACCCCATTTCTTGATTGAAATTTGATTATAGCATATAAAATCATCCGTATGTGGATTTCGGTCAATTTCTATTTGGAATTTGGAAAAACTTTCTTCTGCAAAGTTGTAGAGAATTGAATTTCTTATAAAAATACTGAAATTGAATTTTTCGATAAAAGGGATATTTATTATGAATTATGAAGTTCAAGTTCAAATAATTGATTTTTGAGTTTAAAATATTTTAAATATAAAAAAACGTTTTTTGTATTGTTGGTGGGTTGTCAAACATGTTGAATTGGATGATTCAAAGGTTGGCGTGAAAATTTAATATATATTATTAATTTATTAAATTTTTTGCTTTGGTGTTCTAAGCATTTTCCTATAAATAGGGTGCTTAGGTTAGAATTGAAAATCACACCGTAAACTAAAGATTTTCTCTCTTTCTCTCTATAATATCGAAGCGTATTTTGTGAGTATTTTAGTACTTTGAGTATTGCTATATCGGTGCAAGTTCTTTCAAAGACTATATCCAAAGATTCCAAATGTAAGTACTTATTCTTTCTGAGGTAGGGGATGGTAAGGAATAGTAAGTGAGATTATTTTCTTCATAAATGATATTATTTTTTTCAATATCATTATGCCGAAATATTGGTTTGAACTTTTTATCAAATTTGGAACTTTTTCATGTCGGGGTTACTATTCACGAGTACTATTCACGAAGCATGATGATATTTTTTGTGAAATTTCTATCTTTTGGTGTCGAAGTTACTATTCACGTATACGACATTTATTCACGATATCAAGATTATTCACAAATACGACACTATTTACAGAAAAATTAAGTTTTCTTCTCTGTGTCCAAGATTGTCTGTTATGATTCATATCTTTGATTGGATCTATGTTTTGGTCTTCATTCTTGAATTTTACTCCACTCTGGTTATTTATGAAGTATTTTTGAACTTGGATTGTTTAAAGTACGAATTCTTAATATTTGTTCTTTTGTTTCACTGGATTCGTTTTCTTTAAAATATTTTTCATCATCCTCAGTCCTAAATGGTGATATAACTGAATATCTTTGGCCTGTAGTGCAAAGGTGAATGATTTCTAATGAATATCTTTGGCTCGTAATGCAAAGATGACCTGTTGTTAAATATCTTTGGCATGTAGTGCAAAGATGACTTGTTGATGAATATCTTTGGCCCGTAGTGCAAAGATGAATTTATTAGTTGGATTATGAACATGAATTGTGATTTGGTATAACCATGATCTTTGATGTTTCAGGTGATGAAAATTAACTTTGTCCTGGATGAGGAAAGGAATTTAGAACCACAATTACGATTATGAGTTATATACGTGATTGTGGACAGGAATCGTTGATTGATGTTACAGAGATAAAACATTGTTGGTGGAATTTTAACATGGAGAAGATAATAGATTTTATGGTTTATTTGACTCTTCTAATGGATTGCTCGTTCCGCTGCAACTATGGTTGAAAAGTTTTATCATCTACCATATGTTCTAAATCTCGATTTATTATTGTTGAAGGCTATTGATAATTTATTTATCTTTAGTCATGATATTCTTTATCGAGCTAGTTCAGGTTTCACCCTTTTGCTTCACAATTCCTTTCGTGTAATAAAAGTGTATTTGGGACAAGCGGGGAATAACAGGAAATAGAGCGGTGGTCTATAGATGTTGAGGGTGAGGTGAATTTAACTTGGAAGGGTGTTTTGCCACTATCATACAAGATGTCTAATGACATACAACCTCGTGTCATCATAAGACAGGTGTGACGCCCCCAAAATTAGGTATACGTCACCCATCTTGGGTCGCCACTTACATGGTACAGAATTCAAATACAACTTAATAATACAACTGTCGTGTACAATACGACAAAACATAAACTGTGAGTTTGAATACAAATATTGTCTACTAAAGATTATACAAACTCAAAAGGAGTCCTTATTACAATTATTATTACACTATTTCACAGAATAGTGAGGACTACTAATGCTATCATCTAGTCCGTCATTCCATTCCCCGACTAGTCCCTGCTACGTTCTCATTTTTAGAAGAGAACAATAAAAGTAAAAGGGTGAGCTCAACTAGCCCAGTAGGAAATATTATGACTAAGATAATGCAGAATATATTATCGTTAGCCTTCAACAAAGTTGTTAAAGCGATACAATATAACAACCATCAAGTTTAAGCGTAGCGGAACAAGCAATCCATTAAAAGAGTCAGTAGATAATAAAATCTACTATCTTTTATGATTTAGAAGGTTTTTCATCACTTTTATCATTTGGGACTCGACAATAAATAATCCACATCATCGAATCACCCCCGCATCTACGACCGAGGATATTCTTTAGTATCGCGACCACAATTATCCATGCACTACGGGCCAAGAATATTTGTGTATTCATTAATGGTCATGATCATGCCAACAAGCGTCCATCAATGCACTACGGGCCAATGAGGACTTTTACCACATCATTTGTAACATTACTACCATGATTACACCGAATAATCACGGTCATATGTAACCATACAAGTCCGTCTACATGCACTATAGGCCACAGATGACTTTCAACAAAATATAAACATGAGGATGATGACAATGATATAAGAATTCAATAAAACAAGTTCAAGAATTATTTTATCCAGAACTAATAAGGTCCAAATTGTCAACATGATAACGCTTTGTAGAGAGTAAAATTTAAGAATGCTCGGAAGAATATTTCCATGAAACGACATCTTTGGATGAAGTGCAAATATCAAGGATATTCCACTAATTTCATGGAGTATAGAAGTCAAAACTTTAACCAATCGAGTATAATAAGGAATGGAATAACAAAAAAAAATCACCGGGCATGCGATAGATCAGACAGCAAGCGGAGTTATTCCAATAGAATAATAAATAACGGAATCAGTCCCACAGAAAACGCAGCAGACGAGGATATTCAACAGTAATAATAAAGAGGCGGAATCAGTCCGGTGTAAAACGCGCATGCAGACGGATATTCCAACGAGAATAATAAAGGCGGAATCGGTCAAGGCGTAGAGAACGCATGCATGAGGATATTTCAATGAGAATAATAAAGATTTTAACCGGTCCCATGTAGAAAGCATGCACGGGATGTTCTAACAGAATGATAAAGAATGGAACAATGTAAGAATTTCACCAAGTATAGGGTAGCCGGCATGATACAAAAGTTATTCCAAATGTATAATAAAGAATGGAATAACAGAAGTTCTCTTCATAGATAAGAAAGAAATAATACTCCCTACGAGTACAACAAATAATATTCCCTACCTTGGAAAAACTGGATACTAGAATAGTGAGGTAGCAGACTTCTCTTCTTCTTTCTCTGTATAATAATCGCTCTAAAGCTTTTGTGAATTGGTGAGAAATGAAGGAAGAATGAGCTTTTATTTATAAGAAAATATAGTTTCGATAATTGCACGTTTTGGGGCTCAAAAAATTACAGTACAATACCTCCAACTTTTCTTTTATTTTTAATTTAGTCATGGAAGTATTATAAAACTTGCACCACCTCCCCTAATAGTAAATAATGTGGTTCAATAGTAAATTATGTGAATTAATAGTTCTAGACATGTGAAAATACGAATTACAGTATAGTACCTCCATCTATACCTCCATTTTTAACTTAGTCATGCAAGTATTATCAATCTTGCACCAACTCCCCTAATAGTAATAAGAATGTGAAATAATAGTATACACATGTGAACAAATAGTTATAATCATGTGAAATAATAGCAATCAGTTGCTCATTTATCTGGTTAAATACCCGATTGGTCAATATAACCTCCAGACATCAATTATTATCGAAATAATTGTCGATTTTCACTAACACAAACAATTCCAACATAATGAAACTATTTTTATCAAAAATATAAATTTTGAAATTTCGAAGTTTGATTTTTCCGAAAAAGTCAACTGTTGATTTTTGACCAAATAGTGAATTCGAAAAATTTTGTGTTTATAGACTATTTTTACTAATTTCACGTTAGGACTCAAATATCAC
The DNA here is from genome assembly GCA_020205615.1 of Panax quinquefolius. Classification (NCBI taxonomy): domain Eukaryota; kingdom Viridiplantae; phylum Streptophyta; class Magnoliopsida; order Apiales; family Araliaceae; genus Panax; species Panax quinquefolius. The sequence continues at coordinate 144,602,615 of CM035160.1, forward strand.
GTCAGCGTCTCCAAATTCAACTCTGAACAATATTCATCATTAATATTATAACTCACAATATTTATCAACCGAAGTCGTTCCGAGGAAGAGGGCTTTCAATAAGGATTTCTCCCCATTAGGCGCGCAATTAGGTGACCAAACTCTCCTCGATGAGAACTTATAGACATTGTAAATAATACAATTTAATAATATGAATAACTTTGTCGTCTCAATTATTGATTTAATAAAAAACATTTTATGCACGAGATGATAATGTGATAATAATTGAATCAATAATATGATAGATATGATGCAAAGAATTTATCAGAGTAATAATTGAGTATAACCGAGTGACTTCTCACGTAAGCATCAATAATCAATACTGTGTGCTCTCTTATGCAACCACGCCAGACATTGTATTTTTACTAAAGGGTAGTTCAACAAAGTTAACGGTAAAACTTCCGCCGTTATTTTCATAAAAAATTTTTATCGCTTTTTTCGATTCGACAATAATTCCGTTAATGGGGTCCACCAATGATTGTGGTTAGATGCGAATATTGTGGCGCCCCAAAATTAGGTATACATCACCCATCTTGGGTCGCCACTTACATGGTACGTAATTTAAATACAACTTATTAACATAAGCGGCGGTATACAATACGACATAAACCGTGAGTTTAAATACAAATATCGTCTACTAGATATTATACAAACTCAAAAAAGTCCTCATTACAATTATTATTACACTATTTCACGAATAGTGAGGACTACTAATCTTATCTTCGGGACCATCACTCGTTTCCCGACTCGTCCCCTATATTCTCATTTCAAGAAGAAACGGTGAAAGAAAGGGTGAGCTCAACTAGTCCAAAGAAGAAATATTATGACTAAGATAATGCGAGAATAAATTATCAATAGTCTTCAACAATGTTAAACCGATAAAATACAATAGACAACTAGTTTAAGCTGCAAGTGGAATAAGCAATCCATTAAAAGAGTCAGTAGAAAATAAAGTCTACTATCTTTTAGGTTTTAAAAGGTTTTTCATCATCGTTATATTTGAGACTGAAACTTTAATAAATATTCCACATCATCGAATCACCCCACACTACTACTGACCAATGATATTCTTTAGTATCACGACCACAATTATTCATGCACTACGGCCAAGAATATTTGTGTATTCATTAATGGTCATGATCATGCCAACAATCATCCACCAATGCACTACTACTTAATCGAGGATTTTTATCACATCATTTGTAACATTACTACCATGATTACAAGAATAGTCTCTGGTCATAATCATACCAAGTCCATCTATGCACCACTCTGAGCCCTGAGATGACTTTCAACATAATATAAACATGAGGATGATGACAATGATATAAGAATTCAATAAAACAAGTTCAAGAATTATTTTATCCGGGAATTATTAACGTCAAATTATCAACATGATATCTTTTTTTTGTAGAGTAAAATTCAAGAATGATCGGAAGAATATTTCCATGAAAAGATCTTTGGATGAAACGCAAATATCAAGGATATTCCACTAATTTCATGGAGTATAGAAGTCAAAGTTTTAACCATTTGGGTATAATAAAGAATAGAATAACAAAAGAAATCACCGTGCATGCGATAGACCAGACAGCAAAAGTTATTCCACAGAATAATAAATAACGGAACCCGTCCCGGCGTAAAAGCATGCATGCAGGATGTTCCAACAGAATAATAAAGAATGGAACCAAGTCCGGCGAAACACATGCATGCGAGGATGTTCCAACAGAATAATAATAAAGAAGCAGAACCGGTCCGGGTGGTCAGACAAAAAACAATAATAATAAAGACGGATGTTCCAGGTGTAAAAATAATAGAAGAATGTTCACCAATAATAGAAGAATAAACCATACCAGCAGATACTGAGTTATTCCAGCGAGAATAATAAGCAATGGAATAACAACAGCTTCTCTTCATGAATAAGAAAGAATAACACCCCTTACATTTGGTAGGAGATTGAATATCGCAAAGAAGCAGTAGTAACAAAATACTTCTTCTTTCTCTCTTATTCTCTCTATACTTTCTCTCTATAGCTTGAATGAATTCGTGAAAATAATGAAGCCCTAGGCCTCTATTTATAGAAGATTTCTAGCTTAGCAAGACCAGAGTGTGAAAAGGCAAGTGGCTTGACGACTAATGATGTGAAAAGAAAAGTGGTTTGACGCTCGTAATGTGAAGCGACAAGTGGTTCGGCCTTTGTAATGTGAAACGACAAGTGGTTCGACGTCGGTAAAGGTAATTACTATTAACGAAGGTAAATACAATTGTGAAGGTAAATACTATCGACGAAGGTAAATACTATTCACAAGGGTAATTTACTATTGACGAAGGTAATTACTATTGATGAAGGTAAATACTATTCACAAGGGTAATTACTATTGACGAAGGTAATTACTATTAATGAAGAGACTCTTAGATGATGATATATGAGCCCCCATAAAATAATCAAACTTACCACAAATCATTTTATTTTTCATCAACACATATTTAATCTTTCAACAATTATTAATCATTTATAACTTGTCGTCTCAATTATTGATTTAATACTATAACATATTATACTGAGATGATCTTTGTGACAATAATTGAATCAATAATATAAGAGATATGATGCAAAGAATTATCGTGAAAGTAATAATTGAGCATATTTGAGTGACTTCACGTAAGCATCAATAATCAATACTGTAGGTGTCTACTTATGCAACTAATGCCAGTATTCTTTTCTTTACCAATAGGGGTAGTTCAAGCAGTTTTAACGGTAACACCTCCGCCAGTTATTTTTATAAAATATTTTTGTCGTTTTCTCAATCAGAGCATAATAATTACATTAATAGAGGTCCACCAATGATTGAGTAGTTATACGAATATTCCTTAACAAAAAGAAAATTCCCAGACCAAACGAATATTTTATAACAACTTGCATACTTTGCAAAATTTATAAATATTACCCACAACTATAACATTATATCAAATTTATTCCATAATATTCAAAAATAATATTTATAGAAAAATTCATCTTTATTTATAAAAGTGAGGGTCTTACAACCTCCCTTCTTATGAAATTTAAGCCTCGAAATTAGGGTACGATACTAGTATATCGAAGAGGTAAGGATACCTTGAGTTCATTTGATTCTAACTCCCAAGTCATTTCCTCAACATCGTGGTTCCTCCACAAAACTTTGACTTGAGGTATAACCTTGGAGCGTAGAATATGTTCCTTCTTATCCAAAATTTGAACAGAACCTCTTCATACATCAAATCTTCCGCTATTTCGTCCTGGTTCTAACTCAATAATATGGTTCGGGTCTTTCACATATTTACGTAACATAGATATGTGAAAAGCGTTATGAACATTTAGACATATTTGGCGGAGAAAGCGAGTCTATAGGCCACGATTCCTACTCGATCGAGGATTAAAATGGACCGATGAATCGAGGATTAAGTTTTCCTCTCTTTCCAAATCTTGTAACTCCTTTCCATGGAGCAACTCTTAACAACACATGATCTCCTATATCGAATTCCACGCCCTTTCGATGAAGATCAAGATAACTCTTTATGTCGATTTTGTGAGGTTTTTATACGTTGTCGGATCGTTTGAATCTTTTTCCGTAGTCATACGTACCAACTCCCGGTCCCAACAACGTTGTTTCACCCACCTCATCCCAAAGATATCTTGGAGAACGACACTTTCTTCCATACAATGCTTGAATGGAGCCATGCCAATACTTGCTTGATAAGCTGTTGTTATAGGAAAACTCCACCAATGGTAAGAACTTGTCCCAACTCCCTTGAAATCAAGGACACAGAGTCTTAATATATCTTCAAGAGTTTGAATAGTCCTCTCCATTGTCCGTCCGTCCCGAGGATGATATGCCGAGAGCTAAATCAGAAGAAATGCGTGCCCATAGCTTTTTGCAAACTAACCCAAAATCGTGAAGTGAATCTTGGGTCTCGATCAAAAACTATGGATACTTAAGCATACCATGTAGTCTTACAATCTCGTTTATGTACATCTGAGCAAGACGTTCAAGTGTATAAGTTTCAGATCGGTAAGAAATGAGCAGACTTGGTCAATCTATCAACAATGACCCATATCGCATCAATGCCTTGAGAAACCTTAGGAAGGCCCAGAATGAAATCCATGGTAATGTGCTCCCACTTCCATTTTGGAATTTCAAGTGGTTGCAATGGACCTTTTGGTACTTGATGCTCCGCTTTAACTCGTTGACAAGTTAGACACCTGAGAGATAAGCGGTATTATCTCTCTCTTCATATTGCTCCACCAAAATGTATGGCGAATATCATGATACATTTTGGTACTCCCGAGATGGATTGCAAATGGTGTGTTGTGCGCCTCCATCATGATATTATACTTTAAATCGAGGTCGTTAGGAACACAAAGTCCGGAGTTGACTCGAAGTATTCTTCTTCATCGATTCTTGCTTCCGTGCATAGCACCTTCTCGCACTTTCTTCCTCATACGATCGGCTCCAGTGTCCGTAGCTTGAAGCGACTTTAACTTTATCGATTAAAGTCGGTTCTACTCAGTATACTCGCTTATCATCACACACGTCCCACAGAGTCTTTAACTCTATCTCCATCTTTTGCAAAGTCACAAAATGGGCCTGCGTTGACAATATCGCACTTCGTATTTCTTGCATATGATTTTCTACTCAATGCGCCACCTACCACGTTCGCTTTTCGGGATGGTATTGGATGGTATGATCATAATCTTTCAGCAGATTCAAGCCAACGTCGTTGTCGCATGTTGAGTTCCTTTTGAGTGAAGAAATATTTGAGGCTTTTATGATCCGTAAAGATCTCCACTTTCTCCCCATACAAGTAATGCCTCCAAATTTTAAGTGTAAATATAACATTTGCTAACTCTAGATCATGAGTAGGATAATTCCTCTCATATTCTTTGAGTTGTCATGAGGCATAGGCTATAACTTTTCCATGTTGCATAAGAACACATCCCAACCCTTTGTTCCAGAAATCATCTTTGTAGATGACAAATCCTCCGAGCCGAGATGGTATTGTCGAGCAGGTCTTTGAAATAAGTCTCCTCTTGAGTTCTTGAAAAACTCTTCTTACATTCTTCGCTCCAATCGAACTTTGTATCTTTCCGAGTCATTTGAGTCGATGGAGTAGCGATTCGAGAAAATCCTTCCACGAATCTCGATAATAACCAAATTTAAACCGAGAAAGCTACGATCTTTGATCATCGATTTAGAGTTGTTCCCAACTTTGAATAGCTTCAATCTTTCTTTGGGTCAACAGATATTCCATGACTTGATACCACGTGCCCAAGGAATGCTACTTCTTCAAGCCGTAACTCACATTTCTTCAACTTGGCATAAAGCTTATATTCACGAAGCTTTTGGAGTGTCGACCTCAAGTGTTGCTCATGATCTTCACGGCTTTTGGAATAAATAAGGATGTCATCAATAAAGGCGACCACAAAGTGATCTAAATATTCCTTGAATACTCGGTTCATCATATCCATGAAGGCGGCGAGAGCATTAGTCAATCCAAAGGACATGACTAGGAATTCATAATGCCCTGCATCGAAGTTCGAAAGCCATCTTTGGAATGTCGTGGTTCTAATCTTCAATTGGTGATATCCTAACGAAGATCAATCTTTGAAAAGAATTTGGCTCCTTGCAACTAGTCAAACAGGTCATCAATACGTGGCAATGGATACCTATTTTTGATGGTGACATGATTCAACTCGATAATCAATACAAAGTCGATACTCCCATCTTTCTTCTTCACGAATGTAACAGGAGCACCCCAAGGAGAAGTACTAGGATGAATAAAGCCAATGTCTAACAATTCTCGTGAGTTGGGTCTTTAACTCCTCGAAGTTCAATAGGAGCCATTCGATATGGGGCTTTGGAAATAGGTTTTGTACCGGGTTCAAGGTCGATACAAAATTCAATTTCACGCCCGGGGTAGGCCAGAAGTTCTTTGGGGAATACGTCAGAAATTTATTAACAATAGAAATATCGTTCAAAAGCGACGTATTTTTGTTTAAATCGTGACATGAGCTAAGAAAGCTCGACATCCGCTTTTCAATAAACGAATAGCTTTATGGCTTGAGATGACCGTGATTGATTTTAATGGTTTGGTCGTTTGAATTCAGTATAATAGGTTAATTAGAAATATGAAAGCTAACAACCCTTTAAAACAATCAATTTTTGCATGATAAGTAGTTAACCAATCAATCCCTAGAATCACGTCAAATGCAAGTATTTTAATGAAATAAGATCGACCGTGTAATGTGAGGGTACCGATTTGAACCAAACAAGACTTATAAAGCGATGGATGTAATGAAGGTTTCTCCCAACGGAGTTTCCACAGATAAGTCAAAGTCTAATTTCTCCGAGTCAAATTTAATCGATGGCGCAAGTAGGAGAAATAAAAGAATGGGTAGAAAAGATCAAATAAAGTATAGACTTCATTAGAGTTTATGATAAGCTTACCCGTGATGACCTCATTCGGATTCCTTGCTCTTTGGGAGGTCACAAAAACGCCTCTCTCAGACCACCGGTTTTGAATTTTCGGGATGGCCTTTGGTGCCTCCATCCTAGCTGAATTTGTCTTGATGCACAAAAATCGAGCTAAGTGACCTTCTCTTCCACAATTATAACATGCTTTGACGCATTTGCATGCTTGTTTGATTGATGTGTCCTCTCTCCGCATTTGAAGCATATGATAGGTGGTCTTTCTCCTTCCTTAACAATAGGTCTTGGTCTCGACATCTTTCCATCATTGTTGAATCTCCGTTTCTTGAAATGTCCATTCTTATTGTTTTGGCCTTGATTACCACCGAGGTGGTTACCATATCTGGCATGTTGATTCCCTCCACGCTTGTTGTCACCGCTTCGGATGACTACTCTTTGGTATTATAATTTTGCATTTACCGCTCTCTTTTAGTTGTGTTGACTCATGATCGCGTTCCACTAACTGAGCCCTATTTACAACATCTGAATACAAACACAGTTTATGAGAAATAAGATGTTGACGTATCTCCGGCTTCAAACCTCTTAAAACATTCGCGCCATTCTCTCTTCATTATCCACCAAGTGGGACATGAACCGTGATAACTCGCAAATTTTGCCTCGATTGCGACATTAATCGTCATATTGTTTTGTTCCAACTTGATAAACTCCACCTCCTTCATGTGGTGAATACTTTCGGGAAAGTATTTGTCGTTGAATGACTCTGGAACTTCTCCCAAGATATCTTCAAGACAAGATGGGTTGAGTACGCTTTTACCGATTCCCACCAAGAATCGCCTCTCGCCGCAACATAAAGGCGTGAAAGGGAACCTTTGCTCCTCGGAGCATCCCAAGACATCAAATATCTTGGTAATCTGCTTTATCCATGCTTCCGCCACAAGTGGTTTTGCTCACCCTTAAACTCCGGTGGTCCGGCTCCTTGAATTGTTTAGCGGTGACCACCGAGAGTTTTCCGTGTTTCAACCACGTTTTGGGACAGGAGTTGCTCTCTACTTCTTTGTTCATAAATTGCATAAAGCCTCCGAACATTTGATCATTCATCATTTGGTCGGTGTTGTTGTTTGCATGAGGATTGTCGCCTTCCCGATGCACATTATCCTCGATTATTGATATGTGGTGAATCAACGATCGTCGCTGGGCTCCATTGCTATTCTCAACATTCTCGGATATCATTTTCAGAATCATCGCTACAAAACAAAAGGTTAATTGACATGTAACAAATTATCCCTATCTTCCGACCAACCAATAAAATAATACATAAACTAAGGTAGGTCATACTAGCTGAAGGTATTCCCCCTCTCTCCCCTCCTAGTACTATTCTCACATCTTAGCCAGGGGATCATATCCTAAGCTCGATATCAACCGTGACGCCCCCAAAATTAGGTATACATCACCCATCTTGGGTCGCCACTTACATGGTATGTAATTTAAATACAACTTATTAACATAAGCGTAGGGTACAATACGACATAAAGCGTGAGTTTAAATACAAATATCGTCTACTAGATATTATACAAACTCAAAAAAAGTCCTCATTACAATTATTATCACACTATTTCACGTAATAGTGAGGACTACTAATGTTATCTTCAGGACCATCACTCGTTTCCGACTCGCCCCAAATTTATATTCTCATTTCAAGAGAATAAAGTGAAAGAAAGGTGAGCTCAACTAGCCTAAGAAGAAATATTATGACTAAGATAATGCAGAATAAATTATCAATAGTCTTCAACAATGTTAAACCGATAAAATACAATAGACAACTAGTTTAACTGCAATGAATAAGCAATCCATTAAAAAGAGTCAAGTAGAAAATAAAGTCTACTATCTTTTAGGTTTTAAAAGGTTTTCATCATCACTTTATATTTGAGACTCACTTTAATAAATATTCCACATCATCGAATCACCCCGCACTACTACCAATGATATTCTTTTTATATCACGACCACAATTATTCATGCATCACTGCCAAGAATATTTGTGTATTCATTAATGGTCATGATCATGCCAACAACTGGCCCACCAATGCACTACTACCATCGAGGATTTTTATCACATCATTTGTAACATTACGGTCATGATTACACCGAATAGTCTCTGGTCATAATCATACCAAGTCCATCTATGCACTACAAGCCACAGATGACTTTCAACATAATATAAACATGAGGATGATGACAATGATATAAGAATTCAATAAAACAAGTTCAAGAATTATTTTATCCAGGAATTATTAACGTCCAAATTATCAACATGACACTGTTTTGTAGAGTAAAATTCAAGAATGATCAGAAGAATATTTCCATGAAAAGATACTGGATGAAACGCAAATATCAAGGATATTCCACTAATTTCATGGAGTATAGAAGTCAAAGTTTTAACCAACTGGGTATAATAAAGAATAGAATAACAAAAGAAATCACCATGCATGCGATAGATCCAGACAGCAAAAGTTATTCCAACGTAATAAATAATAACGGAATCAGTAAAAGAAACGCATGCATGTGATGTTCCAAAGAATAATAAAGAATGGAACCAAGTCCCACAGTAAAACACATGCATGTGATGTTCCAAAGAATAATAATAAAGATTGGAACCAAGTCCGTGTAAAACACACGATGAGGATGTTCCAATGAATAATAATAAAGAGCGGAACCAGTCCTGTAAAACACACGCATGCAGGATGTTCCAATGTAATAATAGAAGAATGTCACCAAGTATAGGGTAAACAGCGTGATACAAAAGTTATTCAATGTAATAATAAGCAATGGAATAACTGGATTTCTCTTCATGAATAAGAAAGAATAACACCCCTTACATTTGGTAGAGATTGAATATCGCAAAGAAGCAGTAGTAACAAAATACTCTTCTTCTTTCTCTTATTCTCTCTATACTTTTCTCTCTATAGCTTGAATGAATTAAGTGAAAAATAATGAAGCCCTAGACCTCTATTTATAGAAGATTTCTAGCTTAGCACCGCCGTGTGAAAAGGCAAGTGGCTCGACGACTAATGATGTGAAAAGAAAAGTGGTTTGACGCCTCGTAATGTGAAACGACAAGTGGTTCGACACTGTGTAATGTGAAACGACAAGTGGTTCGACGTCCGGTAAAGGTAATTACTATTAACGAAGGTAAATACTATCGACGAAGGTAAATACTATTCACAAGGGTAATTACTATCGACGAAGGTAATTACTATTGACGAAGGTAAATACTATTCACAAGGGTAATTACTATTGACGAAGGTAATTACTATTGATTGAAGAGACTCTTAGATGATGACATATGAGCCCCCATAAAATAATCAAACTTACCACAAATCAATTTTTTTTCATCAACACATATTTAATCTTTCAACAATTATTAATCATTTATAACTTGTCGTCTCAATTATTGATTTAATACTATAACATATTATATGAGATGATAATTGTGACAATAATTGAATCAATAATATAAGAGATATGATGCAAGAATTATCGTGAAAGTAATAATTGAGCATACCGAGTGACTTCTCACGTAAGCATCAATAATCAATACTGAGTGCGCTACTATGCAACCACGCCAGACATCGTATTTTTACCACCGGGTAGTTCAACAGCTTTTAACGGTAACACCTCCGTAGTTATTTTTATAAAATATTTTTATCGTTTTCTCAATCCGACAATAATTTCATTGTGGGGTCCACTAATGATTGAGTAGTTAGATTTAATATTCCTTAACAAAAAAGAATATTCCCCACCAAACGAATATTTTATAACAACTTGCATACTTTGAAAAATTTATAAATATTACCCACAACTATAACATTATATCAAATTTATTCCATAATATTCAAAAATAATATTTATAGAAAAATTCATCTTTATTTATAAAAGTGGGTCTTACAAATATTCCCTGTTAAAACGAATATTCCCTGACCAATCGAATATTATATAACAACTTGCGTATTTTGCAAAATTTGTAAATATTACCCACAACTATAACATTATATGCAATCCACACCATAATATTCAAAAATATATTTCGAGAAAATTTAATCTTTATTCAAAAAGTTGGAGTCTTACAACCTCCCCTTCTTATGAAATTTCGTCCTCGAAATTAGGGTGCGTACCTGGTATGTCGAAGAGGTGAGGATACTTTGATTTCATTTCAGATTCTAACTCCCATGTCATTTCCTCAACATCGTGGTTTCTCCACAAAACTTTGACTTGAGGTATAACCTTGGAGCGTAGAATATGTTCCTCCTTATCCAAGATTTTAACAGGAACCTCTTCATACGTTAAATCTTCCTCTATTTTGTCCGGTTCTAACTCAATAATGTGGTTCGGGTCTTTCATATATTTACATAACATAGATATGTGAAAAACGTTATGTACACGAGACATACTTGGCGGTAACGTAAGTCTATAGGCCACAGTTCCTACTCGATCGAGGATTAAAATGGGGTAGATGAATCGAGGATTGAGCTTTTCTCTCTTCCAAATCTTGTAACTCCTTTCCATGGAGCAACACGTAACAACACATGATCTCCAATATCGAATTCTACGTCCTTTCGATGAAGATCAAAGATAACTCTTTTTTGTCGATCTTGGTGAGGTTTTTATACGTTGTCGGATCATTTGAATCTTTTCCGTAGTCTTACGTACCAACTCTGGTCCCAACAACGTTGCTTCACCCACCTCATCCCAGCATACTAGAGAACGACACTTTCTTCCATACAACGCCTCGAATGGAGCCATACCAATACTTGCTTGATAACTGTTGTTGTAGGAAAACTCCACCAATGGTAAGAACTTGTCCCAACTTCCCTTGAAGTCAAGGACACAGAGTCTTAATAGATCTTCAAGAGTTTGAATCGTCCTCTCCACCGCTCCCGTCAGTCTCGAGGATGATATGCCTTAGCTAAATCAGAATCTGCGTGCCCATAGCTTTTTGAAAACTAACCCAAAATCTTGAAGTGAATCTTGGGTCTCGATCAAAACTATGGATATCTTGGCATACCATGCAATCTTACAACCTCATTTATGTACATACGAGCAAGACGTTCAAGTGTATAAGTTTCTCGATCGGAAGAAATGAGCGAGACTTTGGTCAATCTATCAACAATGACCCAAATTGCATCTATGCCCGAGAAACTTTGGGAAGACCCCAGAACGTAAATCCATGGTAATGTGCTCCCACTTCCATTCTGGAATTTCAAGTGGTTGCAATGGACCTTTTGGTACTTGATGCTCCGCTTTAACTCGTTGACAAATTAGATACCTTGAGATAAATAGCGCTATCTCTCTCTTCATATTGCTCCACCAAAATGTATGACGAAGATCACGATACATTTTGGTACTCCCAAGATGGATTGCAAACGGTGTGTTATGCGCCTCCATCATGATTTTATACTTTAAATCAGGGTCGTTAGGAACACAAAGTCTGGAGTTGACTCGAAGTTTTTCTTCTCCATCAATTCTTGCTTCCGGCATAGCACCTTCTTGCACTTTTTTCCTCATACGCATCAGCTCCGAATCTGTAACTTGAGCAACTTTAACTTTATCAATTAAAGTCGGTTCTACTCGTATATTCGCCATCATCACATGGGTCCCTGGAGTCTTTAACTCTATCTCCATCCTTTGCAAGTCACACAAAATGGGATTTTGTGTTGTGAATATTGAACTCGTACCCGCATATGATCTTCTACTCAATGCGTCAGCTACCACGTTTGCTTTTCCAGGATTGTATTGGATGGTATGATCATAATCTTTCAACAGTTCAAGCCAACGTAGTTGTCGCATGTTAAGTTCCTTTTGAGTGAAGAAATATTTGAGGCTTTTAGAAATGGGTTTTGTACCGGGTTCAAGGTCGATACAAAATTCAACTTCACGCTCTGGGGGTAGACCAGGAAGTTCTTCAGGGAATACGTCAGGAAATTTATTAACAATAGAAATATCCTTCAAATCTGACGTATTTTTGTTTAAATCCGTGACATGAGCTAAGAAAGCTTGACATCCGTTTTTCAATAAACGAATAGCTTTGTGGCTTGAGATGACCGTGATTGATTTTAATGGGTTGGTCGCTTGAATTCGCATAATAGGTTTATTAGGAATATGAAATCTAACAACCTTACGAAAATAATCAATTTTAGCATGATGAGTAGTTAACCAATCAATCCCTAGAATCACGTCAAATGCAAGTATTTTTAAGGAGATAAGATCGACAGGTAACGTGCGGTTAACGATTTGAATCAAACAAGACTTATAAACAGTGGATGTAATGAAGGTTTCTCCTAATGGAGTTTCAACAGATAAGTCAAAGTCTAATTTCTCCAGAGTCAAATTTAAACGTTGAGTGCAAGTAGGAGAAATAAAAGAATGGGTAGAACCGGTATCAAATAAGGTATAGACTTCACTAGAGTTTATGATAAGCTTACCCGTGATGACCTCGTTCGGGTTCTTTGCTTTCTGGGAGGTCACAACAAATGCTTTCCCTTGCACCACCGACTTTGACTTTTCTAGGACGGCCTTTGGTGCCTCCATCCTAGCTGAACTTGTCTTCGGTGAACGACAAAATCGGGCTAGGTGACCTTCTCTTCCACAATTATAACACACTTTGGATGGCATCGCGCAGTTTGGACTGATATGTCCCTCCCCTCCGCATTTGAAGCATATGATAGGTGGTCGTTCTCTTTCCTTAACCACGGTTGCTGGTGCTGACATCTTTCCATCATTGTTGAATCTCCTTTGTCTTGGCCATGATTACCACCGAAGTGGTTACCATTTCTGGCATGTTGATTCCCTCCACGTTTGTTGTCACCGCTTCGATGGTGATACCACTGGTATTTTCATGTCGCCAAATTTGCTTTCTCTTGGTTGCGTTGACTCGTATCAAGGCTCCAATAATCGAGCCCTATTTACAACATCCGAGTACAAAAACACGGTTTATGAGAAATAAGATATCGACGTATCTCCGGTTTCAAACCTCTTAAAACATTCGTGTCATTCGCTCCTCATTATCGACCAAATGGGATGCAAATTGGGATAACTCGCAAATTTAGCCTCAGACACGTATTACGACACGGCCATATTATTTTGTTCCAACTTGATAAACTCCACCTCCTTCATGTGACGAATACTTTCGGGAAAGTATTTGTCGTTGAACAGCTCTTGGAACTTCTCCCAAGACATCTTGAAAAGGCCAGTCGGTAATGCGTTTTACATATTCCCACCAGTAATCTGCTTTTTCACGCAACATAAAGGTGGCGAAGGGAACCTTTTGCTCCTCAGAGTATCCCAAGACATCAAATATCTTAGTGATTTGCTTTATCCATGTTTCCGCCTTAAGTGGTTTTGGCTCTCCAATAAACTCCGGTGGTCCCAGCTCCTTGAACTGTTTAGCGGTGACCGTTCGAGAGTTTCCTGTGTTTACACCTGTATTTTGGACAGGAGCCGCTCTCGCCTGATGTTGCATGAATTGCATGAAGCCTCGGAACATTCCATCGTTCATTATTTGGTCAGTGTTGTTGTTTGCATGAGGATTGTCACCTTCCTGATGCACATTGTCTTAGTTATTGATCTGTGGAGACTCAACGGTCTCATGTGCTCCATTGATGTTCTCAACATTCTCGGATGCCATTTTCAAATACTGCCACAAAAAAGGGTTAATTGACATGCAACATATTATCCATATACTCTGACTAACCAATTAAATACCAAATAAACTTAGGTAGGTCATACTAGCGAAGGAATTCCCTCTCTCACCTCCTAGTTCTAGTCTCACATCTTAGCCAGGATCATATCCCTAAGCTTTGATACCAAGCTGTGACGCCTCTAAAATTAGGTACGCCACCCATCTTGGGTCGCCACTTACATGGTACAAAATTCAAATACAACTTAATAATACATGTGACGACCCCAAAATAGGTCCAATCCATCCAACCTATTCTGAGTCGCCAAATACATGGTACAAAAAACAACTACAACTTTATTACTACAATTGTCGTGCAAAATACAACAACATATATACTGTGAGTTTTAATACCAACTATGACTCATGTCCCAACTATGGACAAAGACTCACGTTGATACCTTACATAAAGGTACAATCTAGAATCTGCTTTTAGAAATTAAAATCTTTGGAAAGTGCTCAAGGAAACCTTCGTACATAGGAGGCCATGAATCTAAGTTATGATAGATATCATATGCCCACAGAATTATCCTTGGTTGACCCAATAGACCCCAAAGAAAAACGAGAAGGTTACTATCATATTCTTTCCAATAGTGAGTCTTCTCTTGACATATCATTATCTCCACCGTCTCTAATTGAGAATTATGTTTCAAATAAACTCCAAGATCATATAGGTAGTGCTCGTAGATATACTCAACGAGTGGATTTGCAAAACCCTGTCTTATGATAACGCAAGGTTGTATGTCATTAGACATCTTATATGAACGTTGGGTTCGCCTTTCACCCTATTTTGATTCACCAAATATAACTACTAAATGATGTGTAGAATACAACACACTTTTTATATCTTGTTTAGGAGAACCTCACGCCTAGAGACCACCATTCTATTCCCTCATTACCCGCTTTGACCCAAATACACTCTTATTACACGAAAAGAATTGTGAAGCAAAAGGGTGAGCACAACTAGCTCAGTAAAGAATATTATGACTAAAGATAATTAAATTCTCAATAGCCTTCATCAATAATAAATCAGAGATTTAGAACATATGGTAGATGATAAAACTTTTTAACCATAGTTGCAGCGGAAAGAACAATCCATTAGAAGAGTCAAATAGACTATAAAGTCTATTATCTTCTCCATGTTAAAAGTCCACCAACAATATTTTAACCCTGTAACATCAATCAACAGTTCCTGTCCACAATCATGTGAATAACTCATAATCATAATTGTAATTCTAAATTCCTTTTCGCATTCAGGACGAAGATAATTTTCATCACCTGTCTTTACCTGAAACATCAAAGATCATGGTTATACCAAATCACAGTTCCTGTTCATAATCATAGTAATAAATTCATCTTTGCACTAGGGGCCAAAAATATTCATCAACAGTTCATATTTGCACTACATGCCAAAGATATTCAACAACAAGTCATCTTTGCACTACATGCCAAAGATATTTAACAATGGGCCATCTTTACACTACAGACCAAAGATATTCATCAATAATTGATCTTTGCACTACAGGCCAAAAATATTCATATCTCAAAGAAATACATAATAATTTCAGAATTTATATAAACCATAATTATTGTGACGCCCCCAAAATTAGGTATACATCACCCATCTTGGGTCACCACTTACATGGTACAGAATTTAAATACAACTTAATACATAAACTGTGAGTTTAAATACAAATATCGTCTACTAGATATTATACAAACTCAAAAAAAAGTCCTCATTACAATTATTATCACACTATTTCACAGAATAGTGAGGACTACTAATGTTATCTTCAGGACCATCACTCGTTTCCCAGACTCGTCCCAATTTATATTCTCATTTCTGAAGAGAAACGGTGAAAGAAAGGGTGAGCTCAACTAGCCCAAAGAAGAAATATTATGACTAAGATAATGCGTAATAAATTATCAATAGTCTTCAACAATGTTAAACCGATAAAATACAATGACAACCCGGTTTAGCTCGCAATGGAATAAGCAATCCATTAAAAGAGTCAAGTAAAAATAAAGTCTACTATCTTTTAGGTTTTAAAAGGTTTTCATCATCATTATAAATTTGAGACTCACTTTTAATAAATATTCCACATCATCGAATCACCCCTCGCACTACTGACGAGGATATTCTTTAGTATCACGACCACAATTATTCATGCACTACGGCCAAGAATATTTGTGTATTCATTAATGGTCATGATCATGCCAACAATCATCCACCAATGCACTACTACCATCGAGGATTTTTATCACATCATTTGTAACATTACTACCATGATTACAATCAATAGTCTCGGTCATAATCATACCAAGTCCATCTATGCACTATAGGCCATTTGATGACTTTCAACATAATATAAACATGAGGATGATGACAATGATATAAGAATTCAATAAAACAAGTTCAAGAATTATTTTATCCAGAATTATTAACGCCCAAATTATCAACATACGATATGTTTTGTAGAGTAAAATTCAAGAATGATCGTAAGAATATTTCCATGAAAAGATACTTTGGATGAAACGCAAATATCAAGGATATTCCACTAATTTCATGGAGTATAGAAGTCAAAGTTTTAACCAATTGGGTATAATAAAGAATAGAATAACAAAAGAAATCACCATGCACGCGATAGATCGCATGCAAAAAAGTTATTCAAATGAATAATAAATAACGGAAACCAGTCCCGGCGTAGAAACGCATGCATGTGATGTTCCAACAGTAATAATAAAGAATGGAACTGTGTCCCCAGAAAACACATGCATGTGATTTTTCCAATGTAATAATAAAGAATGGAAATAATAATAAAGATTTTCCAACCAGAATAATAAAAAACGGAACCGGTCAGGTGTAAAACACATGATGAGATGTTCCAAATGTAATAATAATAAAGAGCGGAAACCGTGTCGGTGTAAAAACACATGCATGAGGATGTTCCAATGTAATAATAATAAAGAGGCGGAAACCAGTCCTGTAAAAACACACGCATGTGATGTTCCAATGAATAATAGAAGAATGTCACCAAGTATAGGGTAAACCACATTATCAAAAGTTATTCCAATGTAATAATAATAAGCAATGGAATAACAACAGTTTTCTTCATGAATAAGAAAGAATAACACCCTTACTTTTTGTAGGAGATTGAATATCGCGCAGCAGCAGTGTAGTAACAAAATACTCTTCTTCTTTCTCTTATTCTCTATACTTTCTCTCTATAGCTTGAATGAATTAAGTGAAAATAATGAAGCCCTAGGCCTCTATTTATAGAAGATTTCTAGCTTTAAGACCGCCGTGTGAAAAGGCAAGTGGCTTGATGACTAATGATGTGAAAAGAAAAGTGGTTTGACGCTCAGTAATGTGAAACGACAAGTGGTTCGGACGCTTTTGTAATGTGAAACGACAAGTGGTTCGGACGTCCGGTAAAGGTAATTACTATTAACGAAGGTAAATACTATCGACGAAGGTAAATACTATTCACAAGGGTAATTACTATCGACGAAGGTAATTACTATCGACGAAGGTAAAATACTATTCACAAGGGTAATTACTATCGACGAAGGTAATTACTATCGATGAAGAGACTCTTAGATGATGACATATGAGCCCCCATAAAATAATCAAACTTACCACAAATCATTTTATTTTTCATCAACACATATTTAATCTTTCAACAATTATTAATCATTTATAACTTGTCATCTCAATTATTGATTTAATACTATAACATATTATACTGATGATGATCTTGTGACAATAATTGAATCAATAATATAAGAGATATGATGCAAAGAATTATCGTAGTAATAATTGAGCATAATGAGTGACTTTCACGTAAGCATCAATAATCAATACCGTGCTACTACGCAACCACGCGTATTACATCGTATTTTTACCACCGTAGTAGTTCAGCTTTTATTCAGAATAACACCTTCAAGTTATTTTTATAAAATATTTTTGTCGTTTTCTCAATCCGACAATAATTACATTATGGGGTCCACCAATGATTGAGTAGTTGTATGCGAATATTCCTTAACAAAAAGAATATTCTCGACCAAACGAATATTTTATAACAACTTGCATACTTTGCAAAATTTATAAATATTTACAACTATAACATTATATCAAATTTATTCCATAATATTCAAAAATAATATTTATAGAAAAATTCATCTTTATTTATAAAAGCTGGGGTCTTACAATTATAACCATATATGTTGATCAATTCACCTTTGCACTTAAGCTAAAGATATTCAATTATAAATTCAATGGTCATGATCATACCAATCAACAATTCAACTTTGCACTACTGGCCAAAGATAACCTATAGTCACGATCATACCAATAATCTACCCATCTTTACACTCAAGTCAAAGAGAAATATCATCATTAGGGTTATAAGAATGTTATATATGATAATAAAAATAATATAATTAATCAACATATAGATTTAATCTCAAGAGTAAGATTCATAAATCAATGATCTCATAACACCTTAATCAAAATGTTATAAATCACTTAATAATCTCATAATCTATTATTATCAATACTACCACAATATTTTAATCATTTCTTAAACTTATAAATAATTTATTTTAATTGTTTACACTTTACTAATAAATGTATTTAATCATCCTAAAATACCAAACTCATAAGATTTCATCACCAATAACCAAAACCCTCATCAAAAATCTGCATATATCTCATATATGATTCTCAAGCCATAAAATCATATTTTCCAATTTTCTTACTTCACATAACATATTTAATTTATTTACTCATAACTAGAATATTTTCATGAAAAATACCAAATTAGTTCCAAAAATATTTCTTTTCTGGGATTTAGCATAATATAGTCTCATATTGAACATATATTTTTCTTGGAATTTTTAAAATTCATTTACTATTTTTCATATGGCCAAAACCACCGAATATTCAGACATTTATCATAAATTGTACTTTTATCCAAATATTCCAAAATTAACAGAGTATGCTGATATTATATAGATGTACTCCCAATAAAAATTTCATCAATTTTGGAGTTAATCACAAGGAGTTATAAGCGGTTACTTTTAAAATATTCTTTTCTCATAAAATCCATAACTCCTAATCTATACATCCAAAAATCGCCATTTTTGGACACAATCTACAAAACTCATCAAAATATCATTTCAAATTTTTTCAGAATTTTTGAAGGTTAAGAAAAATTTCGAAATTTACAAACATAATAACCCATACATACTAACGACAATATCCCTTACCTCAAAAGAGCAGTACTTCTGACTGGAATAACGCTAAACGAACTTGCACCGTATAGCAACACTCAAGATATCAAAATACTCACAAGAATACACTCGATAATATAGAGAGAGAAATAGAGAGAAAACTTCAGTTTCTAGTGTAATTTTCAATTCTAACCCTAAGCACCTATTTATAGGAAATTGCTTAGAACACCAAAATAGAAAATTGAATATAATAATATTATTTATAAACAAAATTATTAAGCACGCCACCAGCTGATTTCAACCATTTAACACATGCCCCTCAAATGAAAAAAAAAACGTTTTTCTTAAAAATAATAATTAAAACTTCCAAAAATCTATTATTTCGGAACTACGAAACTTCAATAATTCATAATAAATAGCCCTTTTGTCAGAAAAATTTGAACCACATGTCTTTTTCATAGAAAATTCCATTCTCTACAACTTTGTAAGTTTAAGTTTTTCCAAATTCCAAACAAAAATTGACTGAAATCCACATACGGATGATTTTACAGGCAATAATCAAATTTCAGTCAAGAAATGGGGTCCACCGACACACAAAACATGTGTTAAACATTTTTTGTAAAAAAAATACTCTTCCTCCTTATTTACTCATATATCACACATTCATTGTAAAAATATCACCATTATTATATTACTGTAATATAATAATATATTTTATTAGAAAAGATAAAATATCAATTTTTAACAATTGTCACATTAAAAAATTTTCTCCATCTATAACCACATAAAATGAATATTTTCCTTATCAATAATTAATTATTCACAAATAATATTATAGAATCACACATCGACAACCGTGCGGTTCTGTGAAAGAGGAGGGCTTTCAATAAGGATTTCTCCTTCTTGGCAAGCAATTAGATGACCAAACCTCTCCTCGATGTAACTTTCTAG
The DNA here is from genome assembly GCA_020205615.1 of Panax quinquefolius. Lineage (NCBI taxonomy): Eukaryota > Viridiplantae > Streptophyta > Magnoliopsida > Apiales > Araliaceae > Panax > Panax quinquefolius. The sequence goes on from CM035160.1 coordinate 144,623,035, forward strand.
ACATTGCCAATAATGTTATCTAATAATATTATCCAAATAATATGAATTATTGATTCGATAATGGAAAAATCGTACGTGACAATTATTGAAACAAAAATAATATAAAATATCAACGTAGCAATTATTGAATCAATAAAATAAAATATTGAACAGTAATTACTGTAACAATTATTGAGTAATGCCTTCTTACGAAAAAATTTATCATGCTTCGTGAATAGTAACTCGTGAATAGTAACTCATGAATAGTAATTATAAAAAATTGAATACTTTTATTGCATAAAATTCGGGGTCTTACAATACAACTGTCGTGTACAATACGACAAAACATAAAATGTGAGTTTGAATACAAATATTGTCTACTAGAGATTATACAAACTCAAAAGGAGTCCTTATTACAATTATTATTATTACACTATTTCACAGAATAGTAAGGACTACTAATGTTATCATCCTGTCCATCTACTCCATTCCCGACTAGTCCTCCCTTCTACGTTCTCATTTCACGAAGAGAACAATAAAAGTAAAAGGGTGAGCTCAACTAGCCAGTAGGAAATATTATGACTAAGATAATGCAGAATATATTATCGTTAGCCTTCAACAGTGTTAAACTGATACAATATAACAACCATCAAGTTTAACTGCAGCGGAACAAGCAATCCACTAAAAGAGTCAAGTAGAGAATAAAATCTACTATCTTTTATGATTTAAAAGATTTTTCATCACTTTTATCGCTGGGACTAAGCTTTATAAATAATCCACATCATCGAATCACCCCTGCACTACGGCCAAGGATATTCTTTAGTATCACGATCACAATTATCCATGCACTACGGGCCAAGAATATTTGTGTATTCATTAATGGTCATGATCATGCCAACAACTGTCCATCAATGCACTACGGGCCAATGAGGACTTTTACCACATCATTTGTAACATTACGGTCATGATTACACCGAATAATCCCTGGTCATAATCATACCAAGTCCATCTATGCACTATAGGCCACAGATGACTTTCAACAAAATATAAACACGAGGATGATGACAATGATATAAGAATTCAATAAAACAAGTTCAAGAATTATTTTATCCAGGAACTAATAACGTCCAAATTGTCAACATGATCATCGCTTTGTAGAGTAAAATTTAAGAATGCTCGTAAGAATATTTCCATAAATGATCATGGATGAAGCGCAAATATCAAGGATATTTCACTAATTTCATGGAGTATAGAAGTCAAAACTTTAACCAACCGAGTATAATAAGGAATGGAATAACAAAAGAAATCACCAGTATGCGATAGGCAAGATACGCAGGTTATTCCAATGAGAATAATAAATAATCGGAATCGAAGTCCGACGTAAAACGCATGCATGTGATATTCCAATGAGAATAATAAAGACGGATTAAGTCCCGGTGTAAAACGCATGCATGTGATATTCCAATGTAATAATAAAGATGAATCAGTCGGTCCGTAGAACGCATGCATAAGATGTTCCAAATGAATGATAAAGAATGGAACAATGAAGAATTTCACCAAGTATAGGGTAGTTCACAGTATACATGTTATTCCAACAGAATAATAAAGAATGGAATAACAGAAGTTTTCTTCATAGATAAGAAAGAAATAATACTCCCTACGAGTACAACAAATAATATTCCCTACCTTGGAAAAACTGGATACTAGAATAGTGAAGTAGCAGACTTCTCTTCTTCTTTCTCTCTATAATAATCGCTCTAAAGTTTTTGTGAATTGGTGAGAAATGAAGGAAGAATGAGCTTCTATTTATAGGAAAATATAGTTTCGATAATTGCACGTTTTGGAGCTCAAAAAATTACAGTACAATACCTCCAACTTTTCTTTTATTTTTAATTTAGTCATGGAAGTATTATCAAACTTGCACCACCTCTCCTAATAGTAAATAATGTGATTCAATAGTAAATTATGTGAATCAATAGTTCTAGACATGTGAAAATATGAATTACAGTATAGTACCTCCATCTATACCTCTATTTTTAACTTAGTCATGCAAGTATTATCAATCTTGCACCAACTCCCCTAATAGTAACAAGAATGTGAAACAATAGTATACACATGTGAACAAATAGTTATAATCATGTGAAATAATAGCAATCAATTTCTCATTTATCTGGTTAAATACCCGATTGGTCAATATAACCTCCAAACATCAATTATTATCGAAATAATTATCGATTTTCACTAACACAAACAATTCCAACATAATGAAACTATTTTTATCAAAAATATAAATTTTGAAATTTTGAAGTTTGACTTTTTCGAAAAAAGTCGAGGTTGTTGATTTTTGACCAAATAGTGAATTAGAAAAATTTTGTGTTTATAGATTATTTTACTAATTTCATCGTTAGGACTCAAATATCACATCGCGTCTCCAAATTCAACTCCGAACAACATTCATCATTAATATTATAACTCACAATATTTATCAACCAGGTCGCTCCTCGTGAAATAGGGGCTTTCAATAAGGATTTCTCCCTATTGGCGGCGCAATTAGGTGACCAAACCTCTCCTCGATGTAACTTCAGACATTGTAAATATTGCAATTTAATAATATGAATAACTTTGTCGTCTCAATTATTGATTTAATAAAAAAACATTTTATGCGGATGATCTTTGTGATAATAATTGAATCAATAATATGATAGATATGATGCAAAGAATTATCTGTAGCAATAATTGAGTATAACCGAGTGACTTCTCACGTAAGCATCAATAATCAATACCGTATGCTCTTATGCAACCATGCCAGACATTTTATTTTTTTACTACCTGGGGTAGTTCAACAGCTTAACGGTAAAACATCCGCCGTTATTTTTATAAAGTATTTTTGTCGCTTTTCTCAATCCGATAATAATTACATTTAATGGGTCCACCAATGATTGTCTTGGGTTATATACGAATATTCCCTGTTAAAACGAATATTCCCGACCAATCGAATATTATATAACAACTTCATGCATTTTACTTTATAAAATTTGTAAATATTACCCACAACTATAACATTATATCAAATCCACACCATAATATTCAAAATATATTTTGAGAAAATTTAATCTTTATTCAAAAGTTGGGGTCTTAATAATGTGGTTGTGCTCATCCACTGTCGAGTATATTTACAAGCACTACCTATATAATCTTGGTATTTGTTTGGAGTATAATACCCAATTAGAGACAGTGGAGATAATGATATGTCAAGAGAAGACTCACCATTGGGAAGAATATGATAGTAATCTTCTCATTTTTCTTTGGGGTCTATTGGGTCAACCAAGGATAATTCTGTGGGCATATGATATCTATCATTCATGGCCTCCTATGTACGAAGGTTTCCTTGAGCACTTTCCAAATATTTTAATTTCTAAAATAGTTCTAGATTGTACCTTTATGTAAGGTATTACTGTGAGGTGATTCCATAGTTGGGACATGAGTCTTAGTTGGTATTAAAACTCACAGTATATATGTTGTTGTATTTTGCACGACAATTATAGTAATAAAGTTGTAGTTATTTTCTGTACCATGTATTTGGCGACTCAGAATAGGTTGGATGGATTAGACCTATTTTGGGGGCGTCACAGTAAACCTTTAAAAGAACACATAACAAAAAAGAAAAGAAAAACAACAAAAAAGAAGAGAGACCCTTGTCTCCTCTCTCTTTCTTCACCTCTTTCTCTTCTCCTTCATCGTTGATCCTCCCTTCCCATCCCGTCCCGTCTCGTCTCGTCCCATCCCCTCTCCTCCCGTCCCGTCCCGTCCCGTCCCCTCTTCCTTATTCCATCTCTTGCCGGCCGCCGATCATAGAATTCGTTCGTCGTCCGCCCGTCCCAGTCCCCATCCTCCTTTCCCTGCGTCCCCGTTTTTCTTTGTTCACTTTTTTCTTCAATAAACACTACTACAATTCATATCTGACCAGGGAATGGCCGAGAAAGAAGAATTAAACTAAAAAATAGTTTTAAGATCAATACATTTTGTGAGTTTTTAGAGTTTTATTATCTATTTGGGGAATAAAATTGAAACTAATCTGTTTGGGTTTTATTATCTATTTTGTGAGTTAATCTGGGTTGATCGATTTTTCGTGGATCCCGTCGACAGAGAAGGCGTCGACGCCAGAGGACGAAGAGGAGCTCGACCAAAAGGGTTAATTTGGGTTAATTTGTTTGGGTTTTATTATCTATTTTTTTTTGCTAAATATTTTTTTGTTGATTGTGCAAATGTTGAATCATTTACTGAACCTTCAGTTACTAAATGCTCCAGAGGTTCACCCAAAAACAATGCAAGTGTTTTTCCTGACGTTTACAAAGAGTCATATCCACAAAGGCAATACGGCTCTGCTTTTTTCATCCGGTTAAAAAATAAAAGAATTTGTGGTGTAGATGTTTGAGTTGTTGATGGTGGTGGTTATGGATGATGGTGGGTGGCGGCCGATGAAGATCTCTGTGAGAAAGATGAAGTTTTTATTTTTTTGTTATTTTTTTTCTTTCTTTTATCTGGAAAAAGGAATATTGTAATAATAATAATAATAATAATAATAATAATAATAATCCCTCCATTTCAAAATATATATAATTTTATATTATTAAAGCAAAATTAAAATATTTAAAAATTAAAAAAATATGAATTTATTAATTTATATAAATACATTTGTAAATATTATTCATTAATTTATTTTATTATTTATTTATTAATTTTATTTAATTATTTGTTATGTATATTAATTTGATTTATATTTTGTTTAACTATTTGTTATAGAATTGAGTATAATTTAATTTAATTAGTTATCCAACTCAGCTTCTCTCACTTGTCGTCAGTATTGCCACGTCCTTTTTTTATTAAATGGTTAACAGACATAGACGGAAAAATCACTTTTTATAAATAATGTATAGTTCAATGAGTTGACCATAAAAAAAATCAATTCGATGATGCATTTATAAATCGACCCCTAGTAGAGTAGCGAAAAGTGTATTTAACCTTTATTGTTGTATGGTGTAGCTTGAACTCTAACTTAATTTTTTTAGTCTAATTTTCAGTCCAATTAAAGCCTAATAGAAGACTTAAAGCGAGTACACAACAGGCACACTAATAAATAAAAGAAAGTTTTAGGGGCTGTTTGATTAGCATTGAATGACTGACTGATTAAGTCATTCAGTACATTTGTTTCGGGAAAAAAATCATCTGAATGCGTGAATCGGTTAGCCATTCAGATGATTTGGACTGGATAACCAAGTTCTATTTTTTTGGTTGAATGACAGCTGAATGATTTTTTTTTTTACAATATTAACTGTTATATTAAATAATTTTAAAATAATTTTGATTTTTTTCAGAGGGGTAAAATAATAAAAATATTTTTGTCAGATGTTTCGGACATGTCAATTATTAAACAATTTTTTTCATTCAAATTCAAATTCATTCAAATTTGTATCAACTTTTATTGTAGAAATAATAAAAAGTATTGTGAATTTAATTCCCTATATATATATTTATATATATATATATATATATATATATATATATATATACAAGACATGTGGCATAAACTAATTGTGTACGTGTAGAAGTTAACTCGAAATATAATTAGAGTAGTAGCACTATGTAGTACTACTTGTGTAAAAGTACTTAACTCATAACAAAATTAACGAACAGATTGAAAAAGTTTCAAGTTGATTTTCAAAATCAATAAACGCAACGAGTTTTTGAGCATGCATGCACTTATATATCCTGAACATCCTGTATATATATATATATATATATATATATATATATATATATATATATATATATATATATATAGCCATAATATCAGGTGAAAAACAAAAACCTGAATAGGGTTTTTGAGCTTGAACTTGTACATCTAGAAACTAACATATAAAAGTAATGCATACTAAAGCACTTAAACTATACTTGGTATCAATCTCTTCGATCGATTAAACCATGCAATAAACTATAAGTAGCTAGCTATATATTTCAATTTAATTAATTTATAGAGGAGGTCGTCGTTGTTGTTGTTGAGATATATCTTTCGTTATTTCTTCTTCTTCTGCTGCTGCTGAACGTCATCCTTTTTGATTGAAGGTAATTCTGCATCAATCCAGTACCGGTAAGCGATTAGAAGTTATAGCAAAACACAATTTATTAGTCTGTTTATGCCTAAACATCCACACCGTGACCCAATCAGTCTGCTTAACAAAGTTATGGTGGTGGCAGAATTTTTTCCAATCCCTAGTAAGAACATACATCTTCTTCCCCCACAGTTTAAACATCATCTCCTCATACTCATTCCCCTCTATATCATACGCACTCACCCTAATTCCTTCCGCTGGATTCTCCCCATCCTTCAACATTGGCAAGAAATATTTAATAACAAAATCCTTGTTTAACGATAACCGGCTCTGATCATCCTTCACGTCGCTTTTACTCAATTGTTTCTCAAGAGGCCTGCTGCATTCTCCGATGAGGCCGTTCAGGGCCGGAACTGGAGGGAGCCGAGGTGCTCCGTCATTAATCTCCGAGGGCATGGCCTGATCATGATTATTACGATTCTGACGTCGTGTCTCTTGCTTCTGTTTTTCTAAAGTCTGGGCTTCTATTGTGTCCAACTTGAGGAATTTCCAAGAGTATAGGAGGAGAGCGGCTTTAGAGACCTCCTTTTCTTCTTCGGCGACGTCGTTTTTCTTATTTCCTTCCATATTTTCTTTTCTTCGACCTAACAGAAAAACTTTTATATATATATATACCTAATACCTGAATGTATAGATATAATGTTGAAGAAAGAGAAGGAGACAACTATATATATATGTGTGTGTTTTTCCTTTTCCTATTCCTATTCCTATTCCTATTCCTATTCCTATTCAACTAGTGTTTCAAAATTTCACTCCTAATCCTTCTCAAAATAACTGTCCAATTTCGAATATGAATGAGAGATTTAATCATTATTTAGATGATATAATTGTTATTATTATTTAATTATTACATAAAAAATAAAAATAATTACTCTATCCAATAAAAATTTATAAACTAAAATTCAAAATGATAATAATATTATAATGTTTCAAAAATACTTTTCGTTGAGCTCGACCCAAGTCAAAATAAAATTAATAATATATTTTTAAGGAAATAATTATAGACCACCTTACTTGATATTAATTTGTTACCATTGTTAGATAAAAATTTATTGCAACTTAGATAATATAGTCTGGGAAGAAAATAATTTTACATAAATTGTTTTATCTGACTTAATTTTTTACTCTTGATTAAATATAAGTGTAATTATATTCAAATATAAGTAATATAATTTTTAAAAAAAGTATCTAATTATTAGAACTATTTTACCTAATAAATTTAATAATACATTTATAATTTGCTTTATAAATTGGATTGTCGTTAGTTGTAAAAAAAATATCAAATTCAATGCTAGTAAGATTGGCGTTAGATTGTCCTTTTTGATTTTTTTAAATTTGTTTTATAATAAAAGAATTTATAAAAAAATCACAATTTTTTTAAAACAAATGGGTTAAGATAAGTTAAGTAGTTAATTAGCTTAAGTAATGTGGTTATCAACCAACACCAATTTAATTAGCGTTGAGGCTATAGTCAAGAAAACTCAACTCAACCAAATCGGATGTAATTTAGAAAGTTGAATGTTATTTAAGCCATTTTCGAAAAATTCTCGATATTTCCTTAATACATTTTATATTAATAATAAATGTATACTGAAATTTTTAATGACAAAAGATGTATTGAGTTTTGACTCTTTTGAGTCAATTTGAGAATACTAAAATTTATGATATGTGAAAATCAAAAAATAATAGACTATCGAGTTATCAAATTGAATTAATAAATACATTATCGACACGTAGACTAAGGGATTCTTTACGTGTCATTACTAGACTTGAGAAAAAATAATTTTGAGTTGGTTTTGGGTTACATAAAATAGGTTTGGGTTGGTTTTGGAACAAAAACCATATTACCTATTTTTAATATGAGTTATGTGGTTTGAATTTAAATAGTTATGCTGGGTGTGGGTGTATTGTGGGAGGGAGGGAGGAGGGGGGGGGGGGGGGGGTTGGGGTTGGGGCGGGGGACATGGGGTGTATACATAATCAATAAATAATTTTTTTTTGAGGTGGGGAGTAAATAGGGGGTAGAGGGAAGGGTGGGGGTTGAGGACGGGGATGGGGTGATACATAATCAATAAATATTATTATTATTTTTTGGGTGGGGTGGAGGTGGAGGTGTATATATAATCAATAAATATTATTTATTTTTTTTTGGGGTAAGGGGTAGGTGTGGGGAAATTAAATTAAATTATATAATATGTTATAAAATAATTTATGGAGAGAGAGAAAATTAAATTTAATTATATAATATAAATTGTATAATTTAAATGAGTTATTTTAATTAATTAAAGGAGAAGATATTAATTATTTAAATTAGTAGTTCGTTACAATTAAAAGTGTTAACATTATTATGGATTAATTCCATAATTAGTGAAATGGTTTTTATACATAATTATAAATGTATAAATTACAAAAGTATGTAATATGTATATAATGTAATATATATAATGTATTTGTGTTATATAAGAATGTAGTGTAATAATGCATACATGTTGATGTATTAGCTGTACAAAGTACAAAAATTATTATAGACTAATATGAATCAAAAGTAATTAAATTAGATCCGCCCATATTTGTAATAATTATATGGGTCCAAAACCAAACTAATTCATCACCTAAAAACTAGTTAATCAACCCAATAGATCTAAGGGGGTGTTTGATAAAAGTTGAATATACGAATCTGAATCTGAATGAAAAAAGTTGTTTAATAATTAACATGTCTAAAACATCTGAATGACAAAATTTTATTATTTTACCCCTCCGAAAAAATTCAAAGTTATTGTAAATTTATTTAATATTACTTAATATAATAGTTAATATTTTTTTATAATTTTTTTTTTACTTTATTCAGCTGCTCATTCAGCTTAAAAAAATCTGACTTAGCCATTCAGTTCAATCATCTGACTGATTCAGCCATTCAAACGATTTTTTTCCAAAACAAATGCACTTAATGCACGCACTTAATGCATGATTGACCGATTCAGTTATTCAGTCATTCAAATGTATTCAATCCTAAACAAACGGTCCCAATAATTTTGATTAACTATATAATTTTTAACTTAAATTGTCAAGTCTAGTTATTGTTGTATTAACCAACTTACCATGAATCGATTGGTTAATTGATTAGTAGGTTTTAAGGGAGAACATGTTAGGCATGAACAAGAACTTGTCCTCTTCTTTGAACAAACAAAATGAGGGCAGTGTCGTCGTTCATAGTTATCTTGTTGTTTCGCCATGGATAATTTTTGCACTTACTTGGCAATTTGTGACGGAATTATTGACTTTTTTAACCTTTTATGTTGCGTGTTCATTTTTCTATGGATATCCGTTTTTAATAGAATTGCGATTTTGAGAATTATAATATACTTTCTGCCTCCAAAATGGGTCTCATTTATAAAATTTAATATACTAATTTTATTTCATATGTATCTTTAAAAATAATAAATTATTATTTTAATAGTAGTAATCATATAATAATAAAATTATAATGATAAAGCTCTTTCGAGGTAAATCCGGCTATGTTTAGCTAGACGGTTGGGAAGTCTGGGAGAGCAAAATATACGGAATCTGAGCGGCAATGGATAGAAAATAAGTCTCTTGCTTTAATGATAGACACAAAATATGTTAAAAATTGTCGTTTAAATTGATTTTCTTAAACTATACGTCGTTAAATCAAAGATATAACTACGAGACGAAGGAAGTATTTTCATCAATAAAAAGTTGTCATTATAGATGTATAACGACTCAGAAAAAACTGTCATTTATAGGATCTATAACGATAATTTTATTATAAAAATATCATTTTCTGTTATAAATTTATGATTAATGTTACTGACACAAACTATTCTACAAACATTTTACAAACGGTTGAGGTGGAGATCAACAAATTGTTTCAAGAATAATGCTATAAACACAAACTATTCTACAAACATTTTATAAATTGTTGATGTGGCATACTCCACCTCACCATATTGTGTGGGGCCGAAAGCTATATTGAAACAATTTGTTAATCAATATAGTGAGATATGCCACATCGCCAGCCAGAAATATTTGTAGAATAGCCAATATTCATAAGATTTTACTTGTTTCGATGTAATCTTTCTACCCCACACAATACGCTAAGCCAAGATGTCACATCAACAACAGTAAAATATTCATAGAATAGTTTGTGTCTATAACATTATTCTAAATGTATCAGTTCCTTTATAAATTAATCAACCACGTATTATGGATCATCTGTCATCCCCACCTATTGCTTAGGTAACCCTAAATGACTAATTTCCATCTGTCCATTGCATATTATAACAACCTTAATTGACGTCACGTATTATGTCTATTGCTAGTGATGGTCCTGGTGGATATTATATTTAATTTAATTTAATTTTGTGAGGAAATTAAATTATTATAACAAGTTCCTTTTATTAGGGAAAAGTTGTTAACAACTTTTGCCACAACATTGCATATGTATGTTATTTTCTCATTCTTCTCCAAACTTGTTTCACATGAAATAGAGTAATAGTATAATTAAACCACAATAAATATAATACATTTAAATTTTAAAATAGTAAAATGGGTAAAATTAAATATGTAAATAATAAAATTGGTGAAATAATAAAACTTTTATTAATAAAGACGATAAGAGTAAAAATGTTATACTAAAACAGTAAGTGTTACTTAAAGTGTCAAGTGTTGCTAGAACAATTATAAAAATGTCGTTAAATATAAATTTGTTATGATAACATCATTTTTGCTATAACAATATCAACAAACTTAATAAAATACTTAAGAGGAGAGGGCCGTAACACATTTCCTGGCTCATACTATATGAGATTGTCGGTTTGCGACATGTCCTAAAAGTGCAGTTCATTTCCATGATCGATTCGTACGTCCTTCTTTAGGAGATTTTTGAGTTGATAAGCCTTCTTTGAGTAACTTACGATAAATCTTCAGTAATAGTTCACGAGCCCTAATTAAAATGATCTTAGCTCAAGCCTACCTGTCAGAAAGTCCTCAAGAACGAGAAAATCGATCAAAATATTATTCCATAACCAACTCTTATTGCAGAATTGAGGGGGCTTGGCTTCGACCAAGCTTATCGAGGTGGGTGGACATAGTTGAACATAGTATTTGTCAGGAAAAAAAACGGGAGTAGCAATGGATCCCCTACTTCTACGTACATAAAGAAAAAACGGAAGTGGTTAGCATAAAGTTCATTTTTTGGTAAGTTGGTCAATTGGCCAATAGAGTGCTGACACGCAGACGATGCTCTATGTGTGTCGGAATTTTATTGGCCAATTTACCAAAAAATAAACTTAATACTAACTGTATCCAGAATAAATTATGTTGAATTGAAATGTTTTCATAACCAACTAATATAGCAATCACAATTAAATTGTTCCCATTCAAACATTGTTTCACCATAGTTTGGTTTAATTCGTTGACCTCCTCTTTAAGAATACAATTATTCAGCTTCTTTAATGTCTATGGTCTGAAAATTAGAAAAAGCCTAGAGAATCAAGTTTAATAATTATTGGTCGAGTTTTGAGGCGGCAAATTTGGTTTATGCAGTGGAATCAACCATGTATAGCTTAAGATAGATTCTACTGACTTGACTTTGTGTCCTTAAATAAATGGGGGGAGGTGTTGTACTGGACGGAGTCTGGTACAATATTTTTTTTTTTTAACCATAATTATCAGAATAAAAAATGAAAAATAATTGAACAATTTTGAACAAAAAATTATAAAAAAAATATATTTTTTATTAAAAAAATACAGTAAACAGTTTACAGTGTACCAGACGTTAATCCGGTACATTTTGTACCGGACACCCCCTCAACCCGTTTTTAAAGGGGACTTGTAATACCCACTAATTTTGACTTGGATTCATTCCCTAAACACCGTGATTAAAACTCTCTCACTATTGTCTAAACAGACAAAATTTATGTTTAAAAAAAAGAATTACAAAACTTAAGGAACATGAAAGGTTTATAAGGGTTGCAAAAAATCAAGTAAATTGATAAATTCATAACAGAAAATAATATTTTCATATGAAAACAGTCGCTATAGATCTTATAGCGACAGTAAAAACCGTCGCTATATATCTATAGCGACAATTTTCATGTGAAAATATTTTAAAGTGTTGTGAAAATATCACTTTCTTAAACCAATAAAAATTGATATTTACCTTGCACTAACCTCTAATATTAATATATTACCCATGGAGATACTCTTTCATCAATTATTGAAATATATGTTTTTAATAATAATTTCCACAACAATAAAACCTTTTCAAAATTATATTTAATGGTTACCATGCTATAAGTCAAATATGTGCAATAATAAGACTATCCCACTTGGGCCACTTCCTCATCACTCTTGAATTTCCAATTTCTAAATGTTGCACTACACAATATATTTGATTACTCAAATTGGAATAAACAAAAACATCCCATAAAGAAACCAAGAAAGGTAGATAGATAACTAACAAACTAGAAACAAATACCCTTTTGAGGGAGGCTTTTTTAAAGCACCTCATATAGAGTATATCATTATATATATATATATATATATATATATATATATATATATATCCTCCTGCACACAAGCTATGCATTTCCGGCAGCAAATTCACCGGACTTTTCGCCTTTAAATATGCTTATATTGATGTTATTTCTTACGTTCTTTGCCGTCGAAGCACAATCTCCGAACAGCCAAGTAGGAATGCCATCAGGGGATGTAGTGACAAATTTTCAGCCTAGCCTTGCGGTGGTTGTGGGGGTTCTTGCCATTATGTTTTCTTTAACTTTTGTCCTCCTTGTTTTCGCCAAGTGCTGCCACCGGAGTTCGCCTGCAAATCATCTACAGAACCGAATACTTAGCCGATCAAGGTCTCGTTTCTCTGGGATTGACAAGACAGTGATTGAATCTCTCCCTTTCTTTAGATTCTCCGCGCTTAAAGGCTCAAAACAAGGCCTTGAATGTGCAGTTTGTTTGTCTAAATTCGAAGATATTGAGATTCTTCGATTACTTCCCAAGTGTAAACACGCCTTTCATATCGATTGTGTTGACAAGTGGCTCGAGAAACACTCGAGCTGTCCACTCTGCAGGCACAAAGTTAGCACAGACGATACTGCATTGATCACATATTCAACAAGTTTGAGATTTTTACAGAGCCAATCAGACCTGGGGCAGGACTCAAATTTAGAGCTTTTCGTGCAAAGAGAGGAAGATTTACATCAAGGGTCATCGAGATTTAGCCGAGGGAGTAGCTTCAAGGGAATTAGAGAAGAAGAAGAACTGCCAATTCAAGACGACGAAAATTGTGAAGAAATTCTGCACAAGTTCAATCACAGGATCATTATGTCTGATGTTGTGCTCAAGAACAGATGGAGCAGTGTCAGTTCTTCGGACCTTATGTTTCTTAATTCCGAGATGATTAATGCCGTGTCTAGCAATAGATTCTCATACAAGGATTTGGAGACAACAAAAGGGATTGAAGGTGGTGATCAGATCATGAAAATTAAGGAGATGGACAGAAAAAGATTGTTCCAAACCGGTTTAATCCCATTTTCAGGCCTTAACAATAATGCTAATCCGGATAATACTTCAAAGATTTTGGATCCTACCGAGAAGAGATCAATGTCAGAGATTATAGCTCATCCAAGATTCACAGAATTCAGCACGAGGAACAACAGAACAGGAGATTCTTCTTGGTGTCCCGAAAACAATGTCAAGGAGGAAAGACTGAGGAGGCTGTGGTTGCCAATTGCAAGGAGAACAGTTCACTGGTTTGCCAATAGAGAGAAAAGGTCTCCAATGTCCCAAAACACAAGACAACCTTTGGATGTATAGATTAGATTGGTTTTAAATTATGCATCATAAAAAAGGTTGCTTCTTTTTCAAGGTGTTTAGAGTTCTTGAAATATGGTGTGCAGCCATAAGGACAAGGCGTTCTTTTAGGAAATTGGGAGAAATGGTCTCATTTAGATGGATCCGGTTCTTCACAGAAGTTTCAGTTAATCGATTAATACTGAAGATCAAACACATGTAGAGATCGCTCCTGCATGCATGTATAATCAGATTGATCAATCGACCGAAATTAACTTCATGTTAACCAGTAACGGCTCCCCCATTTAGATAGTATTCATGTTCAGATCAAGAGGGAAAAACCATACATTTTTTTTTTCTTATAAGGTCCTTTGTATGTTATAACATGTTAGCTTGGAAATTTTTGTCTTATAGGAAGAAAATCAGATAACTTTTTGTACATAAAATTACAAAGTACTCTGTATTTATATGTAGTTGGAAATCTTTATGTTGGATACAGACAAATTGATTTTATTTTTTTATTTTTTTTTCTCCAGTATACATGCATATTAAAGAGAAAATAGGGGAGGAAGCATATAGAACAAAACAACCACCCCAGCCTGTTGAGGCAAAACAGCTCCTCAGCCTCTAGTAATGAACAAAACAGCCTTTGACAGATCTAGCTATAACTCAGCCTCTATCCACAATGTAATTAATTTTCATGGTCATTTACCAATAGACATACTATACCTGATGAAGAAATTAAATAATTATATTGATAAACAAATGCAGCAAGTATTGCTTGCCAGTTGCCACCCTTATAGAGAGGATTCTATGATTAAGCTTAACTAATAAGTACTTGAAAAGTCTTCCAAAGTGGGACATATATAATTCCCTTCATTCTGTCAAATTGTTGTCGAATATGTAGAGAAACTTTGAAATAAAATTACTTTTTTATGGTTACAACCAAATCCATTTACTAAAACAATAACAGCAAGACAAGTTTCAATTATAAAGTTACTTGAATATTTTTGACATTTTCTGCTAAATTCCAAATGATTTTGAAAAATGATGATGAAGAGAAGGAAGAAGTGATTTTGATGTGGATCACCTGCTGATTACCAAACCCAAATTTGGAGGTTATAAAGATTGTAATTTTCTATTAGTTTTTGTTTATTTATGTTGAAGAGGAGTGGGTGTTGTTGGTGAATTCAGGACTTCAATAATTCTTCTTAATTAGTTGCAACTTTTTAAGAAATTCATCTCTATTATTTGGCATCTGCAATTCAATTTAATAATGTGAAAGTCTAGAAAACTTAAAAATTTTGAATTTGGCCAATACGACGTCGTTTCCCAATTGGTCAGCCGTACTTATTTAAAAATGACGTCGTTTCCCAATTGACCAACCATACCTAGCTTCCGCAGTTTAATAGTAGAAATTAAACTACGGACAATTGTTCGATATTCGGATGAACGCTCAAGATTTATTGTAAGACTAACAGCTTTTTTACGACGTAACTAGCTATTGATTTGGTGTAGCCGCCACATCTATACTGATGAAAAGATCACATCTATACGACTTAATTAATTGATGCATTAATTAAATTAAATAGTATTTATAGTCAGCGTTAGTTGTGAGTTAGCTAGGCTCATACACATATATGGTCGTTCTCAATCCACACAATTTTCTTAAGTGATTGTGCTTGGGGTTAGATAAACTTAATTCAATTTATATTAGGTAGGTTAGTACTTAGTAATCAGACTCATAGTAGTACTATTTTTTTTAAAAAAAATTAAAACAAAGTTAATCTTTATAAGAACAAGACAATCTCCTTAAATAAATAAATAAATATATATTTCTACCTCATGTTCAATCCTATTTTATTTATTTATTTAATAAATTTCCTTTGGTTTGATTAGATTGTTGTAAGTTACATATTGAATTGTTCTGAAATACTCTCCCTTCCCATATTAATTTATCATCGTTGACTTTTTAAACTCAACTTAAGATGTATAATTTAATTTTATAAACTATCTTAAAAAGTATTATTCATTGTAAATTTTATTATTTCATATTTTTTAATGAATCGCCTTATTTTTGAATTTAAAAAGTTTCAAATTTACTTTCAAAAATAATAACATGTATTCAAATAATATGAAGTGAAAAATTATTTTGTAACATGACTTAGGGCATGTTCGGGAACAACTTATTTTAAATGACTTATAAGTTAAAATATAAGTTAACTTATAAGTTCTAACTTATAAGTAAAGTGTTCGATATTAATTTGACTTATAAGTCAAAAATTAAGTTAAAACAAATTATGAAAGTGTTCTACTCATAATGACTTATAAGTTAAAATAATGTAAAGATTACTAAAAAGAAATTAATAAAAAAAGATAAAATAGACATTACATTTGGTTAAACTAACTTATTGACTTATAAAATAAATCACAAATACTTACTTTTTTTCTCTTCTTTTTTTTGACTTAAAACCCAACTTATAAGTTAAAAAATAAGTAATTCCCAAACAATCAGTGACAAATGACTTGTAAGTAAGTTTAACCAACTCATAAATCACTACGGAACACCCCCTTAATACAGTACCACAACTACACAACAGATTTACCACACTTGGTTGATGAATTATTAAAATTCAGTCGCACATTTATAGATAATGATGACTATGCAATTCAAATATAGTAGATGAAAACCTAGACAGGAACATAATAATAAAACAATAATACTATTCTTATGTTATAAAATTATCAATTTCTGAATCAATGACAAAATTATACAAGAAGAAAATTACAAGTTCTACCAGCCAAATTAGTTATGATCAGCCACAACTATAGTAATGGTGAAGGAACTAGAATTCATTCCAAGGAAAACTTTCAAATAATAGAACAAGAAACGAACACTCACTCATTACTCATTTACACGTATACCTCCTGTATTCAAAAGTTAGGAACTGCTGAAGAAAAAAGATATCTATCGACTGACCTCTGCATTGAGCCTGTTTATATGTCTAGAGTGTCGAATACCAAGCCAAGAGTCTCGATTATGCTGGAAGAAAAGAACTACAAACTGAAAAGGCAAGTTTACGACTTCTTTCTACCAGTCTTCGAGCCATTCTGGAGTGTTAAGTTCTTGTATGTCACAAACGGGGGTAAATGGAAATGGAGTAGCAACTGGGTCCTCGCCATGACTTTCCAGATGTTGATTTATACAACAGATTATCTCATGAGGAACAGGGAAGCTAAGGTCTGCTACTCCTTTCCAATCAACACCAGCAAACCACGGATGACTTTTGACAGATTCAGCACCTTCGCTTCCAAGTCTTGTGTTATCATCAACTTCGAGTAACTAAATAAGGCATTTATGATCAAGACACGGCTGCTTGTGAAATAAACTAAAACGAGAAAAAAGCTAGATGTTTTTAGTTTCACCTTGGTGATGAGATCAACAGCTTCAGGGCTAAAAGTTTGTGGAAGAGTGAATTGCCCTTTTGCAATCTTTGCAAACGTATCGACCTCACTCTCTCTCCACGAACCAAACGGCATTTCACATTGTAGCATGAAATAATTTAAGACTCCCAAGGCCCACCTGCACATCGTCCCCTAAATAATTTGAGGTTATCCTAAACACTTTAGGATAGATAAGAAGAGAGAATTTCAAGAGTACTATCCTTAAACAGGTACCACAGATACATATCTCAGTGTCTATGCTTCATAAAGCACCTCAATCACATGGATGTATTAACAATTTTTCACAGAAGAGAATGAAATTCATCCGAAGAATTCCCTCATCCACATGATGAAGATAATGCAGATGATTATCCAGGAAAGGGAAAAGCATACACATCAAGTGAAAGCCAATTAAATGAAGGCAACAAATACTTGAGGATGAAACAAAAGGAAACATGACAAGCATATTATCGACTATAAGAAATGAAATATATAACACAAAAACATATAAATAGAAAAACTGGAAGCTACTACAAGCATCAATGACTTAGAGAAAGTATAAAAGGTAATGAACCAAAAAACAGTGAGGGTGTATGTAGAGGATGTTGAATAGAAGTAGGAATCGATGCGAACTGAACCGAGCACACCTTACACAGATTTGGCTCATATTTTTTCTGTTTGGTTCAAATTCGACTGGGCTTCAAGATAGATTTATGACTTCTTGATCAGATTCAACTTGACTTGTATAAGCTTCGAGTTACTCGCAATCTTTTTAGCCAAATACGATCTTCTAAACATTATCATTGGTACACATCCATCAGGGAAGATAATCAAGACATTAGACATAGAGATGAATCCAGAAAACCACGGTTTTCAAATTAGAATTTTTATATTAGGGATTTTGGAGGTCATGGTTCAGATAACCCAGTTCTTCTGGCATTTCAAACAAATAAAAAGTAACCCAATTTTTCTCTCATTAACTATATGGAAGAATTAGCTGTAACAGATAATTATCTAATTTCCCATGCAAGTGCGCCAAATTTTCAGGATAATCTGTGTAGCATTAAAAAAAATGCACAATCTTTTTGCTCGGCTGCTCAGCTTGCGTTTTTCGATTTTCTGTTTTCTCAGAAGTTCTACCCCCTGTTCTAAAATATAAGAGCAAAATGACTTTTATTTTTGTTCCTCATTTCTTAAGTGGATAAGCTTTCTCCTTAATTTTTACATTTTCAGCAACTTGCTCTTGTAATTTGGCACAGGGAGTACAATTTTCCTACTAATCCAAAAACGAGTTCTATCCTGTTTTTTGTTTTATTTTTTATTTTTTTACTTGTCAACTACCAATAATAATCACGAAAAGTCGTTCTTTTCTATCGCATCACATTGTCTAAGATAATATTAGACATACAAAGAATAATGTATTAATTGAATGAATAGGAAAAAAGGTAAAGGTGGTCCTTTTACCTGTCAGCTGGAAGACCATGGCCATTCCCTTGGACTATTTCTGGAGCTAAAGAGTCTGTCATGCCACATATGGTAAATGCTCTTTCCCCGGACAATTTCTTCCCAAACCTGAAGTCCACTAGCTACAATGCAGCAAGAATATAAATTATAATTGTCCATAATATGTTTCTAGTTGTAGGTCTTCATTATTACACGAGATAAATATATGTCCGTACACATTAAAATAACTTAATACAAATATCAATACACAAAGTTGCCACAATTAATAACATGACAACACCAACCTGCAAATGTCCTGTCCGATCAAACATTAGAACATCTGGTGACACACCTCTGAAAAGAACCCCAATCTGAAAATTACACATAAGGAATAGACTAAATAGTTTGCAATCATCGTATGTGCATCATAAATATTGAATATAATTAGAATCCACCAAACCTTGTGTAAATCTTCCAAAGCAGTGACAATATAGGCAGCACAGAACTTTACAGAAGGTTCATCAAGTGGGCTGCGAAGTATTGAAGAAATAGGGCAAGCAATGCATGTATTTAGAAGCATGCCAGCATATATTTGGTCGGCACAAGTGCATAGAATTTGTGGCACGCAAGTCGAAGGGCTTAAACTTTTCATGAGATCCTTCTCCTTCAAAACCAGAGCTTCTTTTGCAAGGTTTTTGATCTTCTGCTTTGAAAACCTTTTCAAGCTAAGCAAGTTGTCTGGTTCAAGAAAAAACAAATGTCAATGCATTACAAAAACTGTGCACCATATCCCTACAAATATATGTTATCCTTGAGCCCTTTCCATGGCAGTATTTGTAATCAGCTTTACAAGGTAAGGCACCAGAACAATAGCATTGCTTTCAAAATACACTCTTTGGTCAGGGGAGAGCCACATGAAAGTGTGTGTGTGTGTGGTTTTTTTTGGGAGGGGGGGCGCGGGGGTGTTGTCCCTTTTCCAAAACTCATTTTCCTATGTAATTTAAAAAATTTAATATGGTACCCCCAGTTTTAGAAAATTATACCTCTAATATGTAAAATTGTCCAAATAAGTTGCTCAACTAAAAGCATTTTTTTAAAAAAGTACCCCATTAACCAATAAAAAACAGCAATGTCGTTACTAAAAAAATTACCCATCTTTGCAGAAATATCTTTGAGGGTCTCCCCATTTTAAAAGGTTTGGCTCCTTCCCTGTCTTTGGTGGCATTAATATATAATGTTCCACAATATAAAATACAAACCAACCTGAGCCTCTCAAAAGAACGAGCCCGATCTCAATGCAGTCAGTGGAATATAAGCATGCCCTCCATTCCTATACGAATTTTCAAGTAAATACATTCAGATGTCTCATCTCTTCTCAGAAATGGGGTTGTTGAAACATAAAGCATGCAGAACTAAGTACCCCTTACCAAATCTGAGAGACGAACTTTCGAAAGGGTTGAAGGATCAATACTTCCACTAGAATTCTTATGAAAGCTCGTTGAATTGTCCCTTGACCTAATGTACTCAAAACAATCAGGAATATGGTGCTCTTGGGTCAAGGGAATTAAATCATAAAGTAAAACAAATAAGACCAGCATTTATTTAACAGAAAGACTTTCTTTAAATTTAATAAGTTTTTGAACATCAAGTATTCTGCGAAAGAAATATATCATAGAAAAGATCACAACATACTTATAATCATCTTGTGAAAGCTTTGCTAGAGGGCCAACAACTGACTCAAACTTTTCCTTCGTTAAGACAACACATATCACATTGCCCAAAGCAACGGCACTCAAGGAGTCAATGTGTTCACCAAGAAGCATCCACTCTCCAAAATAGCTTCCCTCAGTCTTCTCCATCGAGATCTCCTTATTGCTCTGTATATTATCTTCCTGCTGTTGATTTTCAGACACAAGGCTTGAGGCATTTTGACTTCTTACCATTTCCACATCAAAAGTAACTCTCACTTGTCCCTCCTGTACAATATACAGTCCCTGAAGATCCTCATTCTGCAAAACGAACCAAAGAGATTTAAGAAGGGAAAACAAGTATGCAGTATATATGCTTTTGGAGAGAGAGTTTACCCTATCAACTATTATCTGCCCATCGGAGAAGGAAACTTCAGAAAGAGAATCTGCAATATGACTAAGCTGTAAGATTGTCAACTTCGAGAGAAGATCCACCGACCGAAGCAACTTCAACAATGACAAGTTTGAAAACTCTGACATAAGAATTCCTCTAAAATCTTCTCTTTTTAAAGCCCAGAGAGTTCCACTTTTCACAGCACGAACAGAAGCTTGGAGGGGTTTATTATACCTGTAGTTCAATATATGTCACTAAAATTCATGAAGAGAGAGTATTTATTGTCCATGAACAGCATGAATCTGCCAACATCATGAATCTGTTGACATCACTAATTGGCCATGTAGAGATATCTACTGGCTCCATATGTATTAAATGTGCCAGACAAAGACTTCAGGTTTCTCGAAGCCATGGTTATAAATCTAACAAGATCACAAAACTCATGCTTTAACAACTATTAAACCGCAGGCTAATATTTGTTCTGACTATTTAATTTTTTTCAAAATTCTACCTTTTAAATTATTTTTAGATCTTTTCCACTTTTTTGTAACCCTAAAGACAGGAAACATGAAGTCAACTTTTGCAAACCTCAAGAGAACCATTTCTTGCTGTTTCAAAAAAACAAAAAATAGAATATCCCAACAAGTAAATAACATGTTACTAAGATAGAAGAAAGAGATACTTCACATTAGTGCAAGCTCTCCAAAGGATGATAACTTTTCAGCTGTATACTGGAGTAAAACCCTAGGAACCTCTCCACTTGTTTCTTCCTGTCATAACATGCAGTCAGTTCTACTGAGGTTAAGCTCAAACTCGCTTAAATTTTGTATCATGATGAGACTGCAGTAGATCTACAGGAAACAAGTAGATGACTAGTAGGACCAAAGGCAATCCAATGAGAGAAGCTGGAGTAACTAAATTACATTAGTGAATTCAAAGATCAGAGAAAAAGACATTTATGATAACCTGGGTTGCGAAGACCTCGAATTCTCCACTGCCAACAACATAAAAGCAGTCACCTTCTCCACCCTGCAAGATGTGATATTTATTACACTCAGCTGTTTCCAATTTGAAAGAGCACTGGTTATCAAGAAAAATCCTCAAGCAATGAGATTCACAAGACACTTGGGCCAAAAGATTGAAAATAGATTTACTAACACATGCTTATGTGTACATGAGAGAAGAGACAATATAACTTGAGAAGTTATCTTTCAGCTCACCATTTGAAGATCAGAATTTCTTATAGCAAGGACTATTTTTGACAAATGATCTATGCATATAAGTTGCCAACATGCCAGAACAAAATACTCCCTCGGTTTCGTATTAACAGACGTTTTAGGGAAAAAAATTCATTCCTAATTAATTGTCTTTTTCAGATTTTTAGGAGAATTTTTCTCTTATCTTCCTAACTTACCCCTAAACTATCTCATCATCATACTCCTATTTAATTTCACCTTTCGTTCCCAATTTTTTTCTGATACTCCTCTTTTCCTCCTCCTCCACCCTTCCTTACACAAACAACCCGGATCCCCCACCGCCGCAAATCCCTTTTCATTCTCATTTCCTTGTTCACTTTCACCTCCGCTCTCGCTCTCGCTCTACTCGCCACCAAACGCGTCATCATTTCCACCTCCAGAACCACTGCTTCCTCCGCCACCGCCCCCAATTCCCCACTCCCCAACCCCATTTTCGATGCGCTTGTCCACTACGCCTCTGTCAACTCCACGACCCACTCCCACATGTCCACTGACATCAAAACCATCGCCGCCGTCCTCCGCCGCTGGCCCGCCCCATGCAATTTCCTCGTTTTCGGCCTCACCCATGGGGTGGGATGTGATTTTGGTGGAAGGGCCAAATGGTTTTTTCCGGCTGCTCCGGGGAGGATGTCTGCGATTTTCACTGCCGGCGTGTTGGTGAGGAACAAAAAGGGTGGCGCTGGAAAAACCCATGTGTTCTGACTTCTAAGAGAACGGCAAGAGAGATCCGAGGGCAATAAGGCGGATGAAGATGGTGATCTAAAGAAGACAAAGATCAAGTTCAAGAACACAAAGGACCAAATGGTGAGCTTGGCAAGAGAAGAATGTCATCTCAATCTGGGAAAGTAGGGGGATTTTTGGGTTAGATGGGATATTATCAATGTGGGACATTGGGTTTTGAGAAAGATTCTGACATTGGATTTTTTTTTCCTCTTTTTCTAAGATTGTTGTTGGAGAATGTGATACTAAAGATAAGAAAGAGAGGAAAAGAAGAAGGGCGTGGACCCACAACACTACACTCACAACGGTACCCACAACGCTACACCCAAAACGGTACACCCACATTGCTGGACCCACAACACTACACCCACAACACTACACCAACAACGAATGGAAAAGCACTGTGAAATGGTATTTTGATCATGTACTAGGAATCTATAGCTTCTCCAGGATTCTCAATGTATATATAAGCATCTTAAGTGGTAACGCAGATTCATGATTCAAATGGCCATACTTTTCTCGTTTCTTTTTTGATCAGTCCAGATGGCCATCATGATTCAAATGGCCGTGCTTCTCTCATTTCTTTTTTGATCAATCCAGATGACCATCATAACCTCATTACTTTGATACTTACAACTTGAAGAAAACACTGCCATATTCAGAGGTTTTTTGGGAAATTAGTCGATAAGAATTCATCGTAAACTTATTTCTTCTTCTTTTTCTTATCTCTTTTTATTATTATTATTAAGTTCATAAGCATCTTTCTATAATTTCCATATCAGGCACAAGTCGCAACAGCTGAAGCCTGAAGGACTATCAAAAAGAAAAAATAAAAAGATTTATAAGTTCTAAAATGTAAGTTACCTGTTTCACCACAATGTCGCCTGATTGAAACTCAATTCTTTGCATGCAGTCCAATAAAACATGACACTGAGAATCAGTAAGTTTTCTGAAAAGAAAATGATCATGCAAAGCCCGCTCAATGTGTACCTGTACAAATTGATATGAAATTATTAGTTAAGTATAAAGGTAGAAAGTGCAAGGCATTGAAACTTCAATTTGCGTTTACCAAGTTGTGCTGAATGCAAGAAAAGAAGTTATCTAAGTACTTACTTCTTCTTCCCAAGTTTTCCTGTGGCCTGGAGGAGGAGGAACCCATGCTTTCCCGTTCTCTAAAGAGCTTTCAATGGCACGAAGACGAGCTTTTGATATATCTTGCCTCGCACGCTGGTACCTAGAATTCTGTCCCATGGTTAAAGGAGACTCTGATCCTGAAAGCTCTACAAATTGAGGGATTGAAGGTCTTAAAACAGCACCATAACTTGCTGATTGACCAACAGCCATCTGGCACAAAAAACAATTACTCTTAAATGAAATAACTCAAAAAAAGTAAATAACAAATTAGCGGAGATTAAAAGAATATAAATAGGCTTAATAGATTGAGTACATGAACTTTCTTACATCCGCTAACCCACTGATGTGCGCAACTATTACAGTAATATCATCTGTACGAGTTTCATAATGTAGCCAAAGTCGATAAGATTCAGCAACAATTGCAGCACAAGCATCACGGGGATCCTTAAATTTTGCAACCTAGAAGTTCAGTAACATCATTAGAAACTCTAATGGCTAATAGAGGATTTGAGAGAAAAGACATGTTGCGAAAATGTTCCCCATGGTTGAGAAGAAAATTTGCTATATATTCTAAAACACGACCAAGTGACTCATAACTTTTCATATTGGAAACACAAAACTAAGAGCTGCATGGAACATAATCTGAACCAAAAGCATCCACTAAATGTCATAATGCTGAAAAGTGAAAACAACCACAAAGGCAAAATGAATACATTTAGTCACAAATGAGAGGAGAGAGAGAGGAACACATAGCTAAAGCCTATATTTTTAACACCAAAGCCACAACAAAGGAAGACAAAGGGGCAAACTTGATAATTTTTCTTGATATGTTTGATATACACATACAAAAAATATACGGCCTTATATTAAGAGAGTTAGAAAGTGGCAGAACCATGCCCGAGCCCCGAAATTGTTAATTTATCCCCAACTAAAAGAGCCTCTA
This sequence comes from Panax quinquefolius, assembly GCA_020205615.1. Lineage (NCBI taxonomy): Eukaryota > Viridiplantae > Streptophyta > Magnoliopsida > Apiales > Araliaceae > Panax > Panax quinquefolius. Next base: position 144,648,030 of record CM035160.1, read on the forward strand.
AACCAACAGAAATAATGAAATTATGAAAAACTTGTTACTGGAACCCATAAACTACAAATCAACTCCTAAAAACTCAAATGTCTAAACAATTTGGAAGAAATTAAAATATCCTCTTACCCCTTTCTTAGAAGCAACTTCCTTTCATTGTTCCTCCATCTCTTCCCTCAGTATATTACTTATATGATGATTTGTATTCCTTATCTGTTACAGGACAAGGGTGCAACAAGAATTTCCTGCATGCTAGACTACAAAAATTATGTAGGGAATGGTAGAAAGATCTTTCCCTTCTGGCTTATATCGTTGTGTTCCACAGCTAGAAGGTAATGAAAGGTTTAAAATTAATTGAAGGAATAGTTATTAGTTAATGTGTAAAAGTTTCGGCTTCAATTAATAAAATAAGGGTGAGACCTGGGCCCTTTCACAAGGGCTGTGAATATTATCCAAGAGAGGTAATTGACTACTTTGGGCTCTCTTACGCTGGTAGAAGTGAGTCTTCGAATGTGGTGAGGACTTGGCTTATGAAGGTAGGATTTTCGGTGATAGGGGTGATTAAGAAGGTCTATCCATAACTCGAAGAAGTAATTTTTTTTCTTTTACAATCTCTTTTTAAACTTCTTAAAAGTGTTTCTTTAGTAAGTTAAACTTCCTAAAAGTTTACATCATACATTGGACAAGCTCATCTAACATCATACATCCACCACAGTATAGAGTTTTTTTTTTTGACAGGTACATCTATACAGATTTCCTTCATCTACAAATCTAATGAAACAGATACAGAAATGAGACCAAGGGCAGGGAAATCAAGAGAACTTTGTGACCGGCTAACTATACGAAGCACTGTGTTGGGAGTGGGTGATGGGGTGGCTGGTGAGGATTATTTGACTTAGTTGCAGCGTAATAATGGGACTCAAAACTATAGTATCAAACATACACATCATAGATCCAGAAGCATGCATTGTAAGTTAAGCATTTGTATATACATCATAGACTATGTTATACATAACGCACAGATTACATATATGGTATATATATATATATATATAGAGAGAGAGAGAGAGACTCAAAAAGTCATAAGCACTTATGTTACTGGATAGAACTGATACAGACATAACAGTAACATCCATTAGTTAACACTTATACAAATCAAGCAAAATAACTTTTTGATATTGCTTAAGCATTCAAACTAAAGAAGGCAGAGAATACCTTACCATGTCAACCACTGTTTGGCTAGAAAGGAACTCAAACACCCCATCGCTAGCAATCACAAAGAAAGGATGATCAGCTGTAAGCTCAAAAAACCACAATTTCAGGGTTTGCAACAACCCCAATTGTCTCAGCAATAGAATCACCAATACTTCTTGAAAAAGCCGTACCAGGATACATCCCACTTTGCACCCATAATCTAGGAGGATCACCATCATCAACTTCTTCAGTGTCCCAACACTGTACATCTGGGTTTTTCAGCCCTTCAATCTGATCCATAGTAAGAACTCTAGCTCCGCAAAGCCTAACACGCTCAAGTTCATCAGTCCGGAATGGAGTTTGATCTATTGATAGATCAACAGCCACAATATCTGTCCCTCTCCTCTCAGCTATAACAGCCCTAGAATCACCAGAGTTAGCAACATAAAGGGTCCTACCCCGAACCAATAGCGTAATTGCTGTCGTCCCACTCATGCTATCATCTAAAGCATCATCATGCAACTGCAAATTTGTCTTTAAGAAAGCATAATGACATGCCTCGACAGCATCCATTTGAAACTGATTATTCCTCAGCAAATTTTCACATAATTTCTGCTTAACAAATTGGGAACATTGAGCCCCATACTCTCCATGCCCATCAAAAACACCAAAGAAATTGTCATTAGGATTTGTCCCAAAAGGAGTGTGAATACAAAAACTGTCCTGGTTAGCTTTATCAAGTGCATCAGGATAATACCCTCGCTGAGATAAATATGAATACCGTAATTCATAACTCCCGGTAGGAACCTTAACAGTTCGGAACCCATCAGGAGGTAGAAACTGTGATGAAACCCTAGACAACCTAGTTATACCAGCTTCAGGGTCCCTCAATTGATTCAATTGATCTCTGGTTTCTTCATATTCTCCATCTGAAGTAACAGGTGAGAACACTCCAATCTCAGCTGCTCTCACATTACCACTTTCTTTAACCTTAACATCTTTGGGTATGCAAATCTCACCAAGACAATCTCTTGAATAAACACAACCCATCAATGCAAACAACAAACTGAAACACACCCACAAACCAGAATTGCCAAAACACTCATCTGGGTAATTTTCACAACTATAGGCAACCTTCAAATCTAAACACAGGACTCAACTTCAACAATAACTATCCAAAATTAAAACTTGCAAAATATTTATCTCCACTCAGGACTATGGTAGCAATCTCTGGATAGTTCTGTAAATGCAATTCAAATGCAAAAAATTATCAGAATCAACTCAAACTATTTAGCAAAGAAAAAAAAAACTCAAACCTCATCTGTTTGAATCCCCTAAGATAAAAACCAAGTTTTAACAAACCAGACAAAACCCAGAAAGACCCACAATTCAATTAAAACAGTATGAACTCTAATAATTTGAACAAATGCATTATTGATCTTACAATTGGGAAAATAGAGGAGTTAAAGATGATAAATAAATCAGATTACGTAATAACAAATAGTAAATACATACTTCAGCAAATAATGAGCTCTTAGCAGGAAGTGAATATGCTGATTCTGAAACCGTACTTGTGATTTTTAGAACCAACAAATTTTTAAAAATCAAAAAAGCACTAAAACAGCAAAATTCCTACTGCAGTCTCACTTAAATATCTTCTTCTTCCTCTCAGCTGTCACTGTACGGTGCCGGGAGCGCAGTACGCACCCAACCGGGAGAGAGTAAGAGAGACACGTGTCGTGTCCTGTAAAGTGCAGAAGGGGCTATTTGAGAGAGAGAAAGAGAGAGCGTCCAAGGTGGAGAAGTATCATTGCATGCGTGGAAGGATTAGCCTTACCTCTTCTTGGTAGAGGCGGGAGATGAACTTCCGTACGCGCTCGCTTACTACGCGCCACCGTTTGTCTGTTGCTAACTTGCTATTTTCATTGTTAAACTTAAATGTCACCACGTGTCATTCATTAATCTAAATTATGTTATTTTAAACAAACATTTAGATAATTTATCTAGTGTGTTACTACTCCACATTATATCATCTTAGCGAATAAAATGAAATATATTTTAATATTTACAAATTTTATGAATAATATTTTTTAAATACATAGCGCCGATATCCTATGTGGTTTATCACGTCATCAATTAATGATATGATGGTTTCAATTGAACTGAAAATAATAATAAAAATAAGTTGAATGTCTTGATTAAAAAAAAATTAAAAAGTTAATCACTGAAATAAAAAAAAGTCAATAATTTAAAATAATAATGTATATTTAAGTATATATATGTAATATAGTAGTATATATAATATAATTTTGTGGATACCTTCCTAGCAAAATTTGTAGATTCGGTTACTATAAAATTAACTTTATAATAAATTGTTCAATTGATTAATATAGTACTGATACGCAAAGAGAGATTTCTTCTCGATCTGTGTATCAGTAATGTATTAATTAAGTTAAGTTAACTTCATGTTAATCGATCCTAAATTTTGTTTTAGGGGAATATATGCAATGTATATTGTTTGAAAAAAAGAGGCAAGTGTTGGTTTCACATGGAGATGGGTCAATCCGACATTATATGTAGGAGATGTTTACAAAATTGTGAAGTTCAGTTGTTCCCCCTTCCAATAGCAATTAAGCCCCATTGCTTCATTTGAGCTTTAAAGTGATAAGATAAAGGCCAAGTATGTAATTCAACAATTTATTATTATTATTATTTTATTTTATATATTTTTATTAGGGTTATGTTTGTTTATAAAAAATATGTATGCGATTGAACTATTTGTCTTAATTTAATACTACGTCGGACTATTTTATCTCATGATGGAGGATTAATAATCCTTCAAATAATCATATGAACTATTTTTTTGTCATTCTTAAGGCTATTTATGATGGATTATATATTTTTAAGATGAATATGAGATTAATAGTCCCCCGATTTAAATTACCAAATAGTCTCACATCAAGGGACTAATAGTCTTTTGTCAAAGGATAAATAATTCAAAATAGTGTTAAATTATGACAAATAGTCGAATCCCAGGTATAATGGATGCATTTTATAAGATCTGGTTACCATGAAATTAACTTCATAGTAAGTTAGTCAATTGACCAATACAGTGCTGACACACGGTGAGGGAGATCACCTCCTGGCCTGCGTGTCGGCGCTTTATTGGTTAATTAACCAAAGTTAACTTCATGTTAATCACTCCCCATTTTATATGTTACAGGGGATTGAGTTTTGGATTACGGGGCCCACTTTTTTAAAAAATTATACATAAATAATAAGTAGGTCCCAACTCATATAAAAGAGAGTTTGTGAGAAATATTAAAAATATTTGTGAAAATAATAAAAAAAAATTCAAGTTTTATTTTAATTATTTATTTATCTCAATAAAATGTTAGTGTAAATACTCCCTCCTTTGCACAAAAATAATCTTATTTTGACTATTAAAAATTAATTGACGAAATCCTAAAACTCAAAGTTTATGGGATCCAGGTAAGTTTTGATAACTAAAAACATTGAAATTATTAATATATTTTAAATAATTTACATAAATTATAATTATAGTGACTAAAATCAAAAGAATTATAATAACATATAAATGTTAGAATTTCATAATTTGACTTTTAAAAAAATAAAATTTTAAACTTTAAGATTTATTCGTAGGGTGTCGGCTAGGGGTGTTCAAACCAATTACGCTTTTTTAGGTTTTTAGGAAACTGAATCCTGTTCGAACCAAATGGGATTCGGCAGTAAAGCTAAACCTGCTTTGACTCTGCAGACATACTTGAATTTTGGTTCTCGCTTTGGAGAGTGTTTGGTTTGGTTGGTCAGAATAACGAACTCATGACGCCCCCAAAATTAGGTATACATCACCCATCTTGGGTCATCGGATACATGGTACAAAATTCAAATACAACTTACTAATACAACTGCCGTGGTACAATAATTAATAAAACATAACTGTGAGTTTGGATACAATTATTGTCTACTAGAGATTATATAAACTCAAAAGGAGTCCTCATTACAATTATTAACACACTATTTCACTGGAATAGTGAGGACTACTAATGCTATCCTCCGACCGTCACTCTGGTTCCTCGACTAGTCCTCGCATATGTTCTCATTTCACAGAAGAGAATGTTGAAAGAAAAGGGTGAGCTCAACTAGCCAAAGAAGAAATATTATGACTAAGATAATGCAGAATAAATTATCATTAGTCTCCAACAATGTTAAACCGATAAAATATAATGTACATCAAGTTTAATCTGCAATGAACAAGCAATCCATTAAAAGAGTCAAGTAGAAAATAAAATCTACTATCTTTTATGATTAAAAAGGTTTTTCATCACTATTATCATTGGACTCAAATTTTAATAAATAATCCACATCATCGAATCACCCCCGCACTACGACCAAGGATATGCTTTTAGTATCAACGACCACAATTATCCACGCACTCACGGGCCAAGAATATTTGTGTATTCATTAATGGTCATGATCATGCCAACAACTTTCCATCAATGCACTACGGGCCAATGAGAACTTTTACCACATCATTTGTAACATTACGGCCATGATTACACCGAATAATCCTCGGTCATAATCATACCAAGTTCATCTACGCACTATGTGCCACAGATGACTTTCAACAAAATATAAACATGAGGATGATGACAATGATATAAGAATTCAAAAAACAAGTTCAAGAATTATTTTATCCAAGAATTATTAACGCCCAAATTGTCAACATGATATCTTTGTTTTGTAGAGAGTAAAATTCAAGAATGCTCGAAAAATATTTCCATGAAAAGAGATTTGGATGAAAGCGCAAATATCAAGGATATTCCACTAATTTCATGGAGTATAGAAGTTAAAACTTTAACCAATTTGAGTATAATAAAGAATGGAATAACAAATGAAATCACCATGTATGCGGATCAGATAAAAAAAGTTATTCCAATGAATAATAATAATAATGGAACTGTGTCGGTGAAAATCACACCCATACGATGTTCCAAATGTAATAATAAAAATGAAATAATAAAGCGGAACCAGTCTGTGTAAAACACATGCACAGGATGTTCCAATGTAATAATAATAAAAAGATTAACCAGTCCCAGGTGTAAAACACATGTATGTGATGTTCCAACGTAGAATAATAGAAGAATGTCACCAAGTATAGGGTAGATAGCAGATACAAAAGTTATTCCAAGCAGAATAATAAGAAATGGAATAACAATGATTCTCTTCATGAATAAGAAAGAATAACACCCCTTTACGAGTACAACAAATAATATTCCATACCTTAAGAAGAAGAGTACTAGATATATAAGTAGTGAAGTAGAAGATATCACTTTCTTTTTTTCTCTATAGTTTATCTCTCTAGAGTTTAAAATAATTAAGTAAAGAAAATAATGAATGAATGAGCTTCTATTTATAGAAAAATGGAATGCATAGTAACTAACTCATGAATCTATTCGAGATTGATTTATTTTAATCGGCGGTCCATATTTAAAGCAAAATATTTTAAATAAAATATAATATATTCTATTTATAATCTAATAAAACGAATAACTTTATAAAAGATTTTACTACGCAAACACTATGCAGCACTATGCAAACACTATGCATAATAAAATATAATATATTCTAATTATTGTCTAATAAAATGATAACTTTATAAAAGTATTCATTTTTTATATAAAAAAGATTTTACTATGCAAAACACTATACGCATATTTATTACGAACACTATGCATAATAGAATATAATATATTCTATTTATAAAATAACTTTATAAAAGTATTCTTTTTTATATAAAAGATTTTTTCGTATTATTACATTAATAATACCAACAAAATGAGTGACTTATCACTTAAGCATCAATAATTAATACCGTGTGCTACTTACGCAACCACGCCAGTATCGATTTTTTTAACACCGGGTGTTTTAACAGTTAACGGTAAAACTTCCGCCGTTATTTTCATAAAGTATTTTTGTCGTTTTCTTAATTCGACAATAATTCCGTTGTGGGGTCCACCAATGATTGTGCCGTTATACTAATATTCCCTGTCAAAACGAATATTCCCCGACCAATCGAATATTATATAACAACTTGCGTACTTTGCAAAATTTATAAATATTATCCACAACTATTATATCAATTTCACTCCATAATATTCAAAAATAATATTTATAGAAAATTCATCTTTATTCAAAAAGTTGGGGTTTTATGTGACGCCCCCAAAATTAGGTATACATCACCCATCTTGGGTAGTCAGATACATGGTACAGAATTTAAATGCAACTTACTAATATAACTGTCGTGTACAATACGACATAAACTGTGAGTTTGAATACAAATATTGTCGACTAGAGATCATACAAACTCAAAAGGAGTCCTCATTACAATTATTATCACACTATTTCACAGAATAGTGAGGACTACTAATGCTATCCTCTCGGACCATTACTCAGTTCTTCGACTCGTCCCGCCTATATTCTCATTTCAAGAAGAATAAAAGGAAAGAAAGGGTGAGCTCAACTAGCTCAAGAAGAAATATTATGACTAAGATAATGCGTAATAAATTATCATTAGCCTACAGATGTTAAACCGATAAAATATAATGAACATCAAGTTTAACTACAAATGAACCAAAGAATCCATTAAAAGAGTCAAGTAAAAAATAAAATCTACTATCTTTTATGATTTAAAAAGGTTTTCATTATTGTTATAAATTTGAGACTCAAACTTTAATAAATATTCCACATCATCAAATCACCCCCGCTACTACGGCCAAGGATATTCTTTAGTATCACGACCATAATTATTCATGCATCACGGCCAAGAATATTTGTGTATTCATTAATGGTCATGATCATGCCAACAATCATCCATCAATGCACTACGGGCCATCGAGGATTTTTACCACATCATTTGTAACATTACTACCATGATTACACCGAATAGTCTCTCGGTCATAATCATACCAAGTCCATCTATGCACTACACAGCCATGAGATGACTTTCAACATAATATAAACATGAGGATGATGACAATGATATAAGAATTCAATAAAACAAGTTCAAGAATTAATTTATCTAGGAACCAATAACATCCAAATTGTCAATATGATACTACTTTTGAGAGAGTAAAATTCAAGAATCTTTGAGAAGAATATTTCCATGAAAGGATCTTTGGATGAAGCGCAAATATCAAGGATATTCCACTAATTTCATGGAGTATAGAAGTCAAAGTTTCAACAAACCGGGTATAATAAAGAATGGAATAACAAAAGAAATCACCATGCATACGATAGATCGCAGACAGCAAAAGTTATTCCAATGAGTAATAATAAATAACGGAATTCAGTCCCACAGAAACGCATGAGATAGGATATTCCAATGAATAATAAAGAATGGAACCAGTCCACGTAAAACACATGCATGTGATGTTCCAAAAGAATAATAATAAAGAGGCGAAACTAGGTAGGTGTAAAACACATGCATGAGGATGTTCCAATAGAATAATAATAAAGAGCGGAACCAGTCAGGTGTAAAAACACATGCAGACGAGGATGTTCCAACGAGTATAATAGAAGAATGTCACCAAGTATAGGTAAATCGGCGATACAAAAGTTATTCCAATGTAATAATAAGCAATGGAATAACAACAGCTTCTCTTCATGAATAAGAAAGAATAACACCCCTTACTTTTGGTAGGAGATTGAATACTGCAGAGAGTGTAGTAACAAAATACTCTTCTTCTTTCTCTCTTATTCTCTCTATACTTTTCTCTCTATAGCTTGAATGAATTTGTGAAAAATAATGAAGCACTAGGCCTCTATTTATAGAAGATTTCTAGCTTAGCTTTTGCCGTATGAAAAGGCAAGTGGCTTGACGACCGTGATGTGAAAAGAAAAGTGGTTTGACGCCTTTGTAATGTGAAACGACAAGTGGTTCGACGCTTTGTAATGTGAAACGACAAGTGGTTCTACGTCCGGTAAAGGTAAATTATTGACGAAGGTAATTACTATTCACAAAGGTAATTACTTATTGACGAAGGTAATTACTATAATGACGAAGATAATTACTATTCACAAAGGTAATTACTATCGACGAAGGTAATTACTATTGACGAAGAGACTCTTAGATGATGACATATGGGCCCCCATAAAATAATCAAACTTACCACAAACGCCTCATAATGAGACTCTTTATATACATCAAGGATTGAATAAATATTACCACAAATCATTTTATTTTAATCAACACATATTTAATCTTTCAACAATTATTAATCATTTATAACTTGTCGCCCTCAATTATTGATTTAATACTATAACATATTATATGATGATCATCGTGACAATAATTGAATCAATAATATAAGAGATATGACGCAAGAATTATCGAAAGTAATAATCGAGCATAGTGAGTGACTTCTCACGTAAAGCATCAATAATCAATACCGCAGTGTTACTATACAACTACGCCAGACATCGTACTTTTTACTACCGGGTAGTTCAACGGTTTTAACGGTAACACCTCCGCCGTTATTTTTATAGAAAGATAATTTTGTCGTTTTTAACTACGACAATACTTCCGTTAATGGGGTCCACTAATGATTGAGTAGTCGCATTTAATATTCCCGACAAAAAGAATATTCCCCACCAAACGTAATATTTTATAACAACTTGCTTACTTTGCAAAAATTTATAAATATTACCCACAACTAAAATATTATATCAAATTTATTCCATAATATTCAAAAATAATATTTATAGAAAATTCATCTTTGTTTATAAAAAGTGGGGTCTTACAACCTCCCTTCTTATGAAATTTCGCCTCTCGAAATTAAGGTACGACACGGTATGTCGAAAAGGTAAGGATACCTTGATTTCATTTTGATTCTAACTCCAAGTCATTTTGCTCAACATCGTGGTTCCTCCACAAAACTTTGACTTGAGGTATAACCTTGGAGCGTAGAATATGTTCCTTCTTATCCAAGATTTGAACAGAACCTCTTCACACGCCAAATCTTCCGCTATTTCGTCCGGTTCTAACTCAATAATGTGGTTCGGGTCTTTCACATATTTACGTAACATGGATATGTGAAAAAGCGTTATGAACACGAGATATACTTAGCGGTAAAAGCGAGTCTATAGGCTACGATTCCTACTCGATCGAGGATTAAAATGGACCGATGAATCGAGGATTGAGTTTTCCACTCTTTCCAAATCTTGTAACTCCTTTCCATGGAGCAACTCTTAACAACACATGATCTCCTATATCGAATTCCACGTCCTTTCGATGAAGATCAGCATAACTCTTTTGTCAATTTTGTGAGATTTTTATACGTTGTAGGATCGTTTGAATCTTTTTCGTAGTCATACGTACCAATTCCGGTCCCAACAACGTTGCTTCACCCACCTCATCCCAGCATACTGGAGAACGACACTTTCTTCCATACAACGCTTTGAATGGAGCCATGCCAATACTTGCTTGATAACTATTGTTGTAGGAAAACTCCACCAATGATAAAAACTTGTCCCAACTTCCCTTGAAATCAAGGACACAGAGTCTTAATAGATCTTCAAGAGTTTGAATAGTCCTCTCCGATCGTCCGTCCGTCTCGAGGATGATACGCCGAAAGCAAAATCGTAAGTCCTGTGCCCATAGCTTTTTTGCAAACTAACCCAAAATCGTGAAGTAAATCTTGGGTCTCGATCGTAAACTATGGATACTTAAGATACCATGCGCCTTACAATCTCGTTTATGTACATACTGAGCAAGACGTTCAAGTGTATAAGTTTCTCGTGTCGGAAGAAATGAGCAGACTTGGTCAATCTATCAACAATGACCCAAATCGCATCTATGCCTTGAGAAACCTTAGGAAGGCCCAGAACGAAATCCATGGTAATGTGCTCCCACTTCCATTCTGGAATTTCAAGTGGTTCAGAATGAACCTTTTGGTACTTGATGCTCCGCTTTAACTCGTTGACAAGTTAGACACCTTGAGATAAACAACGCTATCTCTCGTCTTTTATTGCTCCACCAAAATGTATGATTTAATATCATGATACATTTTGGTAGTCCCGAGATGGATTGCAAATGTGTGTCATGCGCCTCCATCATGATATTATACTTTAAATCGTGGTCGTTAGAACACAAAGTCCGGAGTCGACTCAAGTATTCCTTCTTCATCGATTCTTGCTTCCGGCGATAACACCTTCGCACTTTCTTCCTCACACACATTAGCTCCAGTGTCCAGAAAGCTTCGAAAGCGACTTTAACTTTATCGATTAAAGTCGGTTCTACTCAGATACTCGCTATCATCACACGCGTCCCCTGAGTCTTTAACTCTATCTCCATCCTTTGCAATTCACACAAAATGGGCCTCATGCGTTGACAATATCACACTCAGATTTTGCATATGATCTTCTACTCAATGCGCTACCTACCACGCTCGCTTTTCGGGATGGTATTGGATGGTATGATCATAATCTTTCAACAGATTCAAGCCAACGTCGTTGTCGCATGTTGAGTTCCTTTTGAGTAAAGAAATATTTGAGGCTTTTATGATCCGTAAAGATCTCCACTTTCTCCCCATACAAGTAATGCCTTCAAATTTTAAGTGTGAAGATAACAACCGCTAACTCTAGATCATGAGTAGGATAATTCCTCTCATATTCTTTGAGTTGTCGCGAGGCATAAAGCTATAACTTTTCCATGTTGCATGACAACACATCCCAACCCTTTGCTCAAGCATCATCAGATGACAAATCCCTCCGAGCCTGGATGGTATTGTCGTAACAGTCTTTGAAATAAGTCTCCTCTTGAGTTCTTGAAAACTCTTCTCACATTCTTCACTCCAACCGAACTTTGTATCTTTCCGAGTCACCGAGTCAATGGAGTAGCGATTCGAGAAAATCCTTCCACGAATCTTTGATAATAACCAATTAAACCGAGAAAGCTACGATTTTGGTCATTGATTTAGGTTGTTCCTAACTTTGAATAGCTTCAATCTTTCATGGGTCAACAGATATTCCATGACTTGATACCACGTGCCCAAGGAATGCTACTTCTTCAAGCCGAACTCGTATTTCTTCAACTTGGCATAAGGCTTATATTCACGAAGCTTTTGAGTGTCACCTCAAGTGTTGCTTCATGATCTTCACGGCTTTTGGAATAAATAAGGATTTCATCAATAAAGACGACCACAAAGTGATCCAAATATTCCTCGAATACTCGGTTCATCATATCCGAATGAAGGCGTAGGAGCATTAGTCAATCCAAAGGACATGACTAGGAATTCATAATGCCCGCATCGGAGTTCCGAAAGCCATCTTTGGAATGTCGTGGTTCTAATCTTCAATTGGTGATATCCTAACTAAGATCAATCTTTGAAAAGAATTTGGCTCCTTGTAATTGGTCAAACAGTCATCAATACGCGGCAATGGATACCTATTATTGATGGTGACATGATTCAACTCCCGATAATCAATACAAAGTCGATACTCCCATCTTTCTTCTTCACGAATAGTAAGCAGAGCACCCCAAGGAGAAGTACTAGGACTAATAAAGCCAATGTCTAACAATTCTGCGCATTGGGTCTTTAACTCCTCGAAGTTCAATAGAGCCATTCGACATGGGGCTTTGAAATAGGTTTTGTATCTTAGGGTTCAAGGTCGATACAAAATTTAATTTCACGCCCGGGGTAGGCCAGAAGTTCTTTGGGAATACGTCAGAAATTTATTAACAATAGAAATATCGCTCAAAACCGACGTATTTTTGTTTAAATCTGTGATATGAGTAAGAAAGCTTGACATCCGTTTTTCAATAAACGAATAGCTTTATGGCTTGAGATGACCGTGATTGATTTTAATGGTTTAGTCGCTTGAATTCGCATAATAGGTTGGTTAGGAATATGAAAGCTAACAACCTTACTTAAAACAATCAATTTTTGCATGATAAGTAGTTAACCAATCAATCCCTAGAATCACGTCAAATGCAAGTATTTTTAATGAAATAAGATCGATTGGTAATGTGAGGGTATCGATTTGAACCAAACAAGATTTATAAACAAAGTGGATGTAATGAAGGTTTCTCCCAACGGAGTTTCCACGAGATAAGTCAAAGTCTAATTTCTCCTGAGTCAAATTTAATCGATGAGCGCAAGTAGGAGAAATAAAAGAATGGGTAGAACCCAGATCAAATAAAGTATAGACTTCATTAGAGTTTATGATAAGCTTACCCGTGATGACCTCATTCGATTCCTTGCTCTCTGGGAGGTCACAACAAACGCTTCTCCTCAGACTACTGGTTTTGACTTTTCTCTCGACGACCTTTGGTGCATCCATCCTATTTGAATTTGTCTTGAGAACGACAAAATCGAGCTAAGTGACCTCTCTTCCACAATTATAACACGCTTTGACCAAGATGGCTAGCTTTGAATCGATGTGTCCTCTCCTCCGTATTTGAAGCATATGATAGGTGGTCTTTCTCCTTCCTTAACAACGGGTCTTTGGTCTCGACGTCTTTCCATCATTGTTGAATCTCCTTTTCTTGAAATGTCCATTCTTATTGTTGGCCCCGATTACCACCAAGTGGTTACCATATCCGCTTTGTTGATTCCCCTCCACGCTTGTTGTCACCGCTCGATGACTACTCTCGCCGGTATTATAATTTTGTCACCGCGCTCTATTAGTTGCGTTGACTCGTTATCGCGCCCACTAATCGAGCCCTATTTACAACATCCGAATACAAACACGCTTTATGAGAAATAAGATGTCGACGTATCTCCGACTTCAAACCTCTTAAAAACATTCACGCCCATCTCTCTTCATTATCTACCAAGTGGGATATAAACCGTGATAACTCCGCAAATTTTGCCTCATATATTGCGACACCTGGCCATATTGTTTTGTTCCAACTTAATAAACTCCACCTCCTTCATGTGGCGAATACTTTCGTGAAAGTATTTGTCGTTGAATGACTCTCGAACTTCTCCCAAGATATCTTCAAGACAAAGAAGTTGAGTACGCTTTTACCTGCCCCCAAGAATCCGCCTCTCCGCCGCAACATAAAAGGCGTAAAGGAACCTTTTGCTTCCTCGAGCATCCCAAGACATCAAATATCTTGGTAATCTGCTTTATCCATGCTTCCGCCGTAAGTGGTTTTGGTTCTCCCTTAAACTCCGGTGGTCCCAGCTCCTTGAATTGTTTAGCGGTGACCACCGAGAGTTTTCCGTGTTTCCACCCACGTTTTGGACAGAGTCGCTCTCGCCGCGATTGCATGAATCGTATAAAGCCTCCGAACATTTGATCATTCATCATTTGGTGGTGTTGTTGTTGTTTGCATGAGGATTGTCGCCTTCGATGCACATTATCCCGATTATTGATATGTGGTGAATCAACGATCGCTCGCTCCATCGCTATTCTCAACATTCTCGATGTCATTTTCAGACATCGCCACAAAACAAAAGGTTAATTGACATGTAACATATTATCCCTATATTTCGACCGACCAATAAAATAGCACATAAACTTAGGTAGGTCATACTAGCGAAGGTATTCCCTGTCTCTCCCTCCTAGTACTATTCTCACATCTTAGCCTGTGGATCATATCCCTAAGCTCGACGATACCAACCGTGACGCCCCCAAAATTAGGTATACATCACCCATCTTGGGTAGTCAGATACATTGTACAGAATTTAAATGCAACTTACTAATATAACTGTCGTGTACAATACGACATAAACTGTGATTTTGAATACAAATATTGTATACTAGAGATCATACAAACTCAAAATGAGTCCTCATTATAATTATTATCACACTATTTCACAGAATAGTGAGGACTACTAATGCTATCCTATGGACCATTACTTCGTTCCCCGACTCGTCCCAGTTATATTCTCATTTCCTGAAGAGAACAGTGAAAGAAAGGGTGAGCTCAACTAGCTCAGTAAAAATATTATGACTAAGATAATGCAGAATAAATTATCATTAGCCACAACAAATGTTAAACCGATAAAATATAATGAACATCAAGTTTAACTACACAATGAACCAAAGAATCCATTAAAAGAGCCAAGTAGAAAATAAAATCTACTATCTTTTATAATTTAAAAGGTTTTTCATTACTGTTATAGCTGAGACTCATCTTTAATAAATATTCCACATCATCGAATCACCCCCGCACTACTACTGCCAAGGATATTCTTTAGTATCACGACCACAATTATTCATGCATTACGGGCCAAGAATATTTGTGTATTCATTAATGGTCATGATCATGCCAACAATCGTCCATCAATGCACTACGGGCCATCGAGGATTTTACCACATCATTTGTAACATTATCGCCATGATTATTACCGAATAGTCTCTCGGTCATAATCATACCAAGTCCATCTATGCACTACAAAGCCATGTGATGACTTTCAACATAATATAAACATGAGGATGATGACAATGATATAAGAATTCAATAAAACAAGTTCAAGAATTAATTTATCTAGAACCAATAACATCCAAATTGTCAACACGATATCGCTTTGTAGAGTAAAATTCAAGAATAGTGAGAAGAATATTTCCATGAAAGGATATCTTTGGATGAAGCTTAAATATCAAGGATATTCCACTAATTTCATGGAGTATAGAAGTCAAAGTTTTAACCAACTGGGTATAATAAAGAATGGAATAACAAAAGAAATCACCATGCACGCGATGTAATCGCATGCAGAAAAGTTATTCCAATGTAATTATAAATAACGGAACCAGTCCCACAGAAACGCATGCATGTGATATTCCAATGTAATAATAAATAATGGAACCAGTCCCACAGAAACATGAGAGACAGGATGTTCCAAATGTAATAATAATAAAGATTTTAACCAGTCCTGTAAAACACATGCATGGTGATGTTCCAATAGAATAATAATAAAGACGAAAATCAGTGGGTGTAAAACACATGCACAGGATGTTCCAAATGTAATAATAGAAGAATGTCACCAAGTATAGGGTAAACCGCATGTATACAAAAGTTATTCCAACAGTAATAATAAGCAATGGAATAACAACAGTTCTCTTCATGAATAAGAAAGAATAACACCCCTTACTTTTGGTAGGAGATTGAATATGCAAGAGTGTAGTAACAAAATACTCTTCTTCTTTTCTCTCTTATTCTCTATACTTTCTCTCTCTATAGCTGAATGAATGAATTCGTGAAAAATAATGAAGCACTAGACCTCTATTTATAGAAGATTTCTAGCTTAAGACCCGCCATGTGAAAAGGCAAGTGGCTCGACGACGAATCGTGATGTGAAAAGAAAAGTGGTTCGATCAGAATGTGAAACGACAAGTGGTCGTAATGTGAAACGACAAGTGGTTCGACGTCTGTAAAGGTAATTACTATCGACGAAGGTAATTACTATTCACAAAGGTAATTACTTATCGACGAAGGTAATTACTATCGACGTAAGATAATTACTATTCACAAAGGTAATTACTATCGACGAATGTAATTATTATCGATTTAAAAGACTCTTAGATGATGACATATGGGCCCCCCATAAAATAATCAAACTTACCACAAACGCTCTCATAATGTAATCTTTATATACATCAAGGATCGAATAAATATTACCACAAATCATTTTATTTTTAATCAACACATATTTAATCATTCAACAATTATTAATCATTTATAACTTGTCGCCTCAATTATTGATTTAATACTATAACATATTATACATGATGATACTTTGTGATAATAATTGAATCAATAATATAAGAGATATGACGCAAAGAATTATCGAGTAATAATCGAGCATATGAAGTGACTTCTCACGTAAAGATCAATAATCAATATCAAAGTGCTACTACGCAACTACGCCAGACATCGCATTTTTTACTACCGGGTAGTTCAACAGCTTTTAATTGTAACACCTCCGCCGTTATTTTTATAGAAATATAATTTTGTCGCTTAACTACTTATAATACTTCCGCCAGGGGTCCACTAACGATTGAGCTGTCGCATTTAATATTCCCCACAAAAAGAATATTCCCACCAAACGAATATTTTATAACAACTTGCTTACTTTTGCAAAATTTATAAATATTACCCACAACTAAAATATTATATCAAATTTATTCCATAATATTCAAAAATAATATTTATAGAAAATTCATCTTTATTTATAAAAGTGGGGTCTTACAACCTCCCTTTCTTATGAAATTTCTCCTCGAAATTGTGGTACGCACTGGTATGTCTAAGAGGTAAGGATACCTTCATTTCATTTGATTCTAACTCCAAGTCATTTGCTCAACATCGTGGGTTCCTCCACAAAACTTCGACTTGAGGTATAACCTCGAGCGTAGAATATGTTCCTTCTTATCCAAGATTTGAACAGAACCTCTTCATACGTCAAATCTTCCGCTATTTCGTCCGGTGCTCTAACTCAATAATGTGGTTCGGGTCTTTCACATATTTACGTAATATGGATATGTGAAAACGTTATGAACACGAGATATACTTCAAGGAAAGCGAGTCTATAGCCACAGTTCCTACTCGATCGAGGATTAAAATGGACCGATGAATCGAGGATTCGAGTTTTCCACTCTTTCCAAATCTTGTAACTCCTTTCCATGGAGCAACTCTTAACAACACATGATCTCCTATATCGAATTCCACGCCCTTTCGATGAAGATCAAGATAACTCTTTTGTCAATTTTGTGAGATTTTTATACGTTGTAGGATCGTTTGAATCTTTTTCGTAGTCATACGCATCAATTCGGTCCCAACAACGTTGCTTCACCCACCTCATCCCAAAGATACCGGAGAATCGACACTTTCTTCTATACAACGCTTTGAATAGAGCCACGCCAATACTTGCTTGATAACCGCTTTGTCAGGAAAACTCCACCAATGGTAAAAACTTCTCCCAACTTCCTTGAAATCAAGGACACACGAGTCTTAATAGATCTTCAAGAGTTTGAATAGTCCTCTCCGATCGTCCGTCCGTTCGAGGATGATATGCCGAAAGCAAAATCGTAAGTCTGTGCTCATAGCTTTTTGCAAACTAACCCAAAATCGTGAAGTAAATCTTGGGTCTCGATCGTAAACTATGGATACGGCAGATACCATGCGATCTTACAATCTCGTTTATGTACATACTGAGCAAGACGTTCAAGTGTATAAGTTTCTCGTGATCGGTAAGAAATGAGCAGACTTGGTCAATCTATCAACAATGACCCAAATCGCATTTATGCCTTGAGAAACTTTGGGAAGACCAGTAACGAAATCCATGGTAATGTGCTCCCACTTCCATTCTAAAATTTCAAGTGGTTGCAATGGACCTTTTGGTACTTGATGCTCGCTTTGACTCGTTGACACGTTAGACACCTTGAGATAAACAGTATTTATCTCCCTTCATATTGCCCCACCAAAATGTATGTCAAGATCATGATATATTTTGGTACTCCTGTGATGAATTGCAAACGGTGTGTGTTATGCGCCTCCATCATGATTTTATACTTTAAATCGTGGTCGTTAGGAACACAAAGTCCGGAGTTAACTCAAGTATTCCTCTTCATCGATTCTGCTGCTTGGCGATCGCACCTTTTGCACTTTCTTCCTCACACGCATCGCCTCCCGGATCTATAATTTGAGCGACTTTAATTTTATCAATTAAAGTCGGTTCTACTTTGTATATTTGCCATCATCATGTGGGTCCCTGAGTCTTTATCTCTATCTCCATCCTTTTCAAGTCATACAAAATGGGCCTTTCAGATTGACAATATTGCACTGCATTCGTGCAGATATGATCTTCTACTCAACGCGCCACCACTACCACTCGCTTTTCCGGGATGGTATTGGATAGTATGATCATAATCTTTCAATGATTCAAGCCAACGTCGTTATCGCATGTTGAGTTCCTTTTGAGTGAAGAAATATTTGAGGTTTTTATGATCCGTAAAGATCTCCACTTTCTCTCCATACAAGTAATGCCTCCAAATCTTTAGTGCGAAGACAACAGCTTCCAACTCTAGATCATGTGTAGGATAATTCCTCTCATATTCTTTGAGTTGTCGTGAGGCATAGGCTATAACTTTCCCATGTTGCATGAGAACACATCCTAACCCTTTGCTCGAAGCATCACTGTAGATGAAAAATCCCTCTGAACCAGATGGTATTGTCAGAACAGGTGCTGAAATGAGTCTCCTCTTGAGTTCTTGAAAACTCTTCTCACATTCCTCGCCCAAGTGAACTTTGTATCTTTCCGAGTCATTTGAGTTAGTGGAGTAGCGATTCGAGAAAACCCTTCTACTTAATCTCCGATAATAACCAAACTAATAGAAAGCTACGACTTTGATCACATCGATTTAGGTTGCTCCCGACTTTGAATAGCTTCAATATTTCATTGGGTCAGCAGATATTCCATGACTTGATACCGCGTGCCCAAGGAATGCTACTTCCTCGCCGTAACTCGCATTTCTTCAACTTGGCATAAAGCTTATATTCACGAAGCTTTTGGAGTATCGACCTCAAGTGTTGCTTTCATGATCTTCACGGGTTTTGGAATATATGAGGATGTCATCAATAAAGACGACCACAAAGTGATCCAAATATTCCTTGAATACTCGGTTCATCATATCCATGAAGGCAAAGAGAGCATTAGTCAATCCAAAGGACATGACTAGGAATTCATAATGCCCGTCTGAAGTTCTAAAAGCCGTCTTAGGAATGTCATCTGTTCTAATCTTCAATTGGTGATATCCGGAACGAAGATCAATCTTTGAAAAGAATTTGGCTCCTTGCAATCGGGTCAACAGGTCATCAATACAGCAAGAATGGGTACCTATTTTTGATGGTGACATGATTCAACTCCCGATAATCAATACAAAGTCGCATACTCCCATCTTTCTTTTTCACGAATTGAACAGGAGCACCCCAAGGAGAAGTACTAGGACGAATAAAGCCAATGTCTAAAAATTCCTCCAGTTGGGTCATTAACTCTTGAAGTTCAATAGGAGCCATTCGATATGGGGCTTTGGAAATGGGTTTTGTATCGGGTTCATGGTCGATACAAAATTCAATTTCACGCTCAGGGGGTAGGCCAGGAAGTTCTTCGGGGAATACGTCAAGAAATTTATTAACAATAGAAATATCGTTCAAAACTGACGTATTTTTGTTTAAATCGTGATATGAGCTAAGAAAGCTCGACATCCATTTTTAATAAACGAATAGCTTTATGGCTTGAGATGACCGTGATTGATTTTAATGGTTTGGTCGCTTGAATTCAAGATAATAGGTTGATTAGGAATATGAAAGCTAACAACCTTACTAAACAATCAATTTTGCATAATGAGTAGTTAACCAATCAATCCCTAGAATAATAATAATGGAACCAGTCGTGTGAAAATCACAATCGATGGATGTTCTAATGTAATAATAAAGAATGAAATAATAAAGAGCGGAACCGTGTCAAGGTGTAAAACACATGCATGACAGGATGTTCCAATGTAATAATAATAAAGGCGAAAACCAGTCCAAAGTAAAACACACACGCATGTGATGTTCCAATGTAATAATAGAAGAATGTCACCAAGTATAGGGTAGCCAGCGTGACACAAAGTTATTACAATGAGAATAATAAGAAATGGAATAACAACAGCTTCTCTTATGCTGAATAAGAAAGAATAACACTCCTTACGAGTACAACAAATAATATTCCATACCTTAAGAAGAAGAGTACTAGATATATAAGTAGTGAAGTAGCAGAATACTTTCTTCTTCTCTCTATAGTTTATCTCTACAGAGTTTCAAATTGAATTCGTAAGAAAATAATGAATGAATGAGCTTCTATTTATAGAAAAATGGAATGCATAGTAACTAACTCACGAAGCCATTCGAGATTGATTTACTTTAATCTGACAAATCCATATTTAAAGCAAAATATTTTAAATAAAATATAATATATTCTATTTATAATCTAATAAAACTAATAACTTTATAAAAGATTTTACTATGCAAAACACTACGCAGCACTATGAAAACACTATATGCATAATAAAATATAATATATTCTAATTATTTTCTAAAAAGCAGATAACTTTATAAAAGTATTATGTTTTATATAAAAAGATTTTACTATGCAAAACACTATACTGAGATAATTATGCAACACTATGCATAATAGAATATAATATATTCTATTTATAGAATAACTTTATAAAAGTATTTTGCTTTTATATAAAAGATTTTTGTATTATTACATTAATAATACCAACAAAACCGAGTGACTTATCACTTAAGCATCAATAATTAATACCGTGTGCTACTATGCAACCACGCCAGACATTCTTGTCTTTTTAACACTGGGTGTTTCAACAGTTAACGGTAAAACTTCCGCCGTTAATTTCATAAAATATTTTTGTCGTTTTCTCAATTCGACAATAATTCCGTTGTGGGGTTCACCAATGATTGTGCCGTTGTACTAATATTCCCTGTTAAAACGAATATTTCCCGACCAATCGAATATTATATTACAACTTGCAGATTTTTGCAAAATTTATAAATATTACCACAACTATTATATCAATTTCACCCATAATATTCAAAAATAATATTTATAGAAAATTCATCTTTATTCAAAAGTTGGGTTTTACTAAGCAACCCTATTGCATCAATTTTTAAATAATATATTAAAAAATAAAATAGAACTTGAAAAATCAATTCTTTAAGACTTTTGTCTAACCATAAAAAATTAACTTGAAAGTCTCCTCTATTTATAGAATAGAGGTAAGACAAGAGAAGGCATACTAGACAATGTGGGATGTCTAACCATGTAAAATTAATTTGAAAGCCTCCTCTATTTATAGAATAGAGGTAAGAAAAGAGAAGGCATACTAGACAATGTGGGATGTCTAACCATGTAAAATTAAATTGAAAGTCTCATCTATTTATATTTATAGAATAGAGGTAAGATAAGAGATAGCATACTAGACAATGTCGGATGTAATTGAAATCCTTAGTATTTGGTTGTCTCAAAGTCTCAAAGTCCCATATTGGCTAAATTAGTATAATTCGATTAATTGGGAGGCGTGGGGTACCCAGATTACTTAATCAAATCGATACGTCCAATGACTTTTTTTTCTTTTTTTTTAAACCACAATTATGAGAAGAAAAAAAATAAAAAATTACATTGTTTTTTCAATAAAAAAATGTACTTCCTTTTACAGTTTTTTGTTCAAACTTGTTCTATTATTTTTTATTTTTTTTCCTCATAATTGTGGAAAAAAAAAGAAAAGAAAAGAAAAGAAAATTAACACAGTGCACCAGACGTTAGTCCGGTACATTTACACCAGACGCCCCCCCAACCCTAATTTGATTACCATGTAATAATGAATTCAATATAACAACTAATGAAACTATTATTACTTATTATTATTAAATTAATAATTAATATTGGGATGTAAATACCAACTTGACCCTTATCAAGGGAACTTATGGCACCATCTCACATAACTTGTTTCTAAATCCCACATTGAAGAAAGTTTTCTATATAAAAACACTACAATGTGAAGCCTTTACTATTTAGTTGAGAATTGATTACCATTTAATAATGAATTCAAGATAACAAGTAATCAAAATATTATTACTTAATATAGGGATGTAAATACCAACTTATAAATCACATAAGGGAGCTTATGACACCATCTTACATAACTTGTTTCTAAATTTTTCTTATCAATTGATTACATGTAATAATGATTCAAGGTAACACGTAATCAAATTATTATTATTTAATATAAGGATGTAAATTTAATATTGGAATATAAATACCAACTTAGACTCTCATCAAATCCGACACTAATGAATACCAAGAAAATCACATAACATAAGGGAACTTATGGCACTATCTTACTTAACTTGTTTCTAAACTACCAAGTGAAATCTTAATAGTTAAGTCCCACATTGGTTTACATATAAAAGTCTAAGGAAGTTTTCCTTATAAAAAGACTTCCAAATATTAATAGCCAAGTGCCCAAGTCCCACATTGTTTCACTTATCCAAGTCTAAGGAAGTTTTCCTTATAAAAATACTACCAAGTGAGATTTTAATAGCTAAGTCCCACATGGGTTATTTTATAAAAGTCTAAGGAAGTTTTTCTTTTAAAAGACTATCAAGTGAAATTTTACTTGAGACTTTAATAGCCAAGTCCCACCTTGGTTATTTTGAAAAAGTCTAAGGAAGTTTTTCTTATAAAAAGACTTCCAAGTCTTATATTTTTTTATTGGGCCAAATTTTAGCTTGAAAAAGGTTGAGTTTGGTACAAGTCATGGGCTACTTCCTTTAGTCGAATTTTGGCTCAAAAATAAGTCTTGGGCTGCTCTTTCTTGGGCCGGTTTTTGTTTAAAATTGGGCTGAGTAATGATTTAAATTTGGGGTTAATTACATATTATAGTACATTTTTAAAAATAATTACAATAATCATACATTCATAAAATAATTACAAAAATATGACATTTCATCATATTTATTTACAATACTAATACAATTAGGAGTCCTTAAATTAAGGGATTAGTATTAATGGGGTGATATGCCAAATTAGATTCCATCTTCCTCAAACATTCCTTTCTCGTTCGGCCTCTCTCTCTCTCTCTCCGCCCTTAATTCTCGTTCGGTTTCTCTCTCTCCACCCATACTACTTCTCTCTCTTTCCTCTTGAAGCCACTCGTCGTCAGCGGACTGAATCAACTTCTTCAGATGATGGAGTTCTTGCTTTGGTAGAACCGCCTCCTTTTGGAACCTACAATATGGTATGTACATGGTTGAAGTGTTGTTGTCATACTATGAGTCTGTACTTCTGGCGACATTCTATTTATGTTAATTTTTTTATTGAATGAATTTTTCTTTATCTCTATGACTAGGTTATTTGTGATAGACATCATTTAATAGCATAATTTTTGCTAAAGTGGATAATTATTTTCAAATTGTTTAGGCTCTTAACATATCTAGTCTGCTTTTGAATGATCATGATTGTCTCATCTTCATTTTGCCATTTTACTTATGCATCATATACTGACACAAGACCAATTTCTGGGGGCTTGATGTAATGCTTACGTTGTAGCTACGTCAGGCAATAAAAAATAGATACTATCATATAACTGTTTGGTTACTTCTGCATTATGTTTTGGTTACTGTTAGCTTGAGATTTGGATACCATGTTTGTTACCTTGATTTTGCATTATGTTTTGGTTACTGTTAGCTTGAGATTCGGATACCATGTTTGTTACCTTGATTTAGTATTTTGGTTACTTTTTTATGTTGTTATGGTTACCATGTATTGCTTAGTATACATGGTTGACTAAACTGGTTTTGGTGTACATGTTGTTTATGTATTGGTTACCATTAAAACATGTTTTGGTTACTGTTAGTTTCTGATTTGGACTCCATTTTTATTTCATTGAGTTGGGATTTTGCTTACTGTTTTTTGTTGTTCTGGTTACCATATATTTGCTTAGTATATATGGATTGACTAAACTTTGTTTGGTCTATATGTTGTTTATGTATTGGTTACCATTAATATATGTTTTGGTTACTAACATATAACTGTTTGGTTACTTCATTAGTATATTTTTTTGTTACTGTTAGCTTATGATTTGGATACCATTCTTATTCCCTCAATTGAGATTTTGGTTACTTTTATATGTTGTTTTGGTTACAATGTATTTGTTTGGTAAATTGTTTATGATATAAATATTGTTTATATCTGGTTACTAATGATTGTGTAAATCTGATTTTGTTTATTTACAGTTATGGAATCTTTACTATGAGGAATGCAATAGAAAATTCATTGGAAAAATTATATTTTGGTGTGGCATGGAAGTCCCCGGCATTATTACCAAGAAATTGAACCCAAGACAGTTAAGAAGTTTAAGGCATCATTAGTTTGTGGATGTATTATTTTAGTAAATAATAAACCTAATTCATAATAATCCATGTATTTGCTTAGTATACATTGATGTATTATTTTTGTAAATTCCTTCAAATATCTTCTACAAGGTTTATGCTATATATTCTATTTCTACTTCCATTTCCACAAACACATCCTACATGTTCTGGTTACTTTATATAACTATTTGATTACTTCTTTATTATGTTTTTGATTCATTGTTACCTTATGATTTGGCTACTATTCTTTGTGTCCTCAATGTGGGATTTGAATACTTTTATTTTTATTCGGTTAATATGTAATTGTTTAATATACATGGATTGCCTAAATTGGGTTTCATTACATGATGTTTCTGTTTTGGTTACCATTAAAACATGTTCTGGTTACTATCATATAATTATATGGTTACTGTTTTATTATGTTACATTATGGTTACTGTTATTAGTAACCATATAATAATTATAAGCTTATAGCAGGACAAACATCAATTGTTAAATGTACATGTGTGAGTGTCCTATTTATCTACAAGCTTGTTAGTAACCAGATAATTATCATAGATAGTTACAAGCTTGTTAGTAACCAGATAATTATAAGCTTGTATCAAGACTATTATAAGCTTGTAACAAGACTGTTATAAAGCTTGTATATGTTTACTTTATATTGATAACTTATGATGAAATCAAAAGTTAAAATATTAATCAACATCAATTTTTGTTACTGTACACCATCAAAAATGTTACCAACCATGTGGTTAATGGTTACTAACAGTAAACAATTATATATATTCCTGTAAACAATTAAATTTGTTGTATTGGTTACTGTCAGTCTCCATTGTCTAACAATTGAATAAACATTGTAAAGTAACCAAATCAATATTAGACAGTAACCAAATTACATAATCTTAGTAATCAGAACATAAACCACATTTCTACATGCAATTTTGAATGCCTAAATGATGGTATTTGATCCAAAAAACCCTGCAGTTCACCAACAACGCTTGTGACTTTTGATCGTTGACCCGTTTCCAATGAAATTAGGCTCCGAAAACGCCAAAATCTGACACTTCAAACTTGAAAAAAATTACCAAATTCTCACTAGATCAAGTCTTTACATAAATTGACACGCCTGTTCTTCAAGCGCATCAGTTTGTTACCACCTAAAGACTAACAATTGTATGAAGTTAAGCAATGTAGTCAATAAGTAATCATCAATATAAAACAAACAAGTATAAAACACACTAATATTATACAGTAATTGTAAGACCCCAACTTATTATTAATGAAATTTAATTTTCTCTATTTATTATTTTGAAATAGTAAGGGTTGATTTGATTAATGTGGATAGTTATGGGTAAAATACATAAATATTTCAAAATAAGTAAGTGGTTATAAAATATTCATTGTTGTTTGGGAATATTCGTTTGGTCGTGGAATATTCTTTTTGTTGGGAATATTATTTACCTGCCAGTGATCTTTTATGGGCCCCATAACTGAAAGCGATTGGATGAAGAAAATGACAAATATAAGTTGCTTAAAAATAACTGGCGTAGTTATTCTATTAGTATCATATCGTTAAAAATACTTGGCGGTTAAAACACAAGAAGACACAAAAGATTGCACCAATTATTGATTCTTACGTGAAGCACTACTCAATAATTGTTATAGTAATTAATGCTCAATATTTTATTTTATTGATTCAATAATTCACGATTGATATTTTATATTCTTGTTGTTTCAATAAATTGTCATTACACAAGATTTTCCATTATCAGAGCAATAATTCATATTATCCGAATAATATTATTGGATAACATTATTGGCAATGTCAAGAAAGTTACATCTAAGGAGAGGTTTGGTCACCTAATCATGCGGCCAAGTAAGGAGAAATCTTTATTGGAAAGCCCCCTCTTCCCCGGAGAATCGACATGGTCACAAGATCGTGACTGTAATATTATTTGTGAATAATTAATTATTGATTTATATGATGAGAAAAATATTGATTTTATGTGGATATAGATGGAGAAAATTTTAATGTGACAATTGTTGAAAATTAATATTTATCTTTTTCTGATAAAATAATTTATTTAAATATATTATTTTAATAATATATTAAAGGTGATATTTTTATAATGAATGTGGGATATATGAGTATATGAGGAGGAAGAGTATTTTTGTGGCAATAAATGTTTAACACATATTTTTGTGTTGGTGGACACAATTATTAATAGGAATTTGATTATAACTTTGTAAAATCGTCTGTTTGTGAATTTTTGGTCAATTTTGTTTGGAATTTGGAAAAACTTCCTTCTGCAAAGTTGTAGATAATGGAATTTCCTATAAAAAGTCGTGAGATTCAAATTTTCTGACAAAAAGGCTATTTATTATGAATTATTGAAGTTCCGAAGCTCCGAAATAATTAATTTTTGAAAGTTGAAAATAATTTAAATAAGAAAAACGTTTTTTGTGTTTGGTGGGCATCTTTAACATGTGTTAGGATGGCTGAGTTCAGATTCATGGAAGCGTAGGAAGATGTGGAAAATAATTAATATTAATTTATTAAATTTTTCGCTTTGGTGTTCTAAGCATTTTCCTATAAATAGGTGCTTAGGTTAGAATTGAAAATCACACCGTAAATCAAGTTTTCTCTCTATATTATCGAAGCGTATTCTTGTGAGTATTTTGAGTATACTTTGAGTATTATATATCGGTCTGCAAGTTCAAGTCATAGCTTTATATCAGGTGTTTTAACTAAAAATCTTGTCTTTCGAGGTAAAGGGATATTATTTTTTTTTCGTAATGATATTATTTCTTCAATATCATTATCTTTGAAATATTGATCCGAAGTTTTTATCAAATTTGGAACTTTTGGTGTGTGAGAGTTACTATTCACGATATATCAAGACTATTCACGATATCTGATCTTATTCACGAATCATTTACATTATTCATCAAAAATAAAAATTTTCCTTTTCGTTCAAAATATCTATTCAGTTACTAGCTTTGATTGTATCCATATTTTGATCATTCTTGAATTTTACACCACTATGATTATTTTTGAGGTATTTTTGGACATGGATAAAACAAAGCACGAATCCCTAATCCTTAATCTTTGTCATTTTGTTTCTTTGGATTCGTTTCTTTAAAAATATTTTCATCATCCTCGTCTTAAATGATGATATTATTGAATATCTTTGGCCCGTAGAAAAGCAAAAGATGAATGATATTCGATGAATATCTTTGGCCCGTAGTGCAAAGATGAACAGTGTTTAGATGAACATGATTAATCGATGAATATCTTTGGCCTGTAGTAAAAGATGAATATTTGATTCTAGATATATATTGATTGATATTACGGGGATAAAAGATAGACGATGAACTTTTAAATTCATACATAGAAGATAGTAGTTTGCATTCTCTACTTAACTCTTCTAATGAATTATTATTTCATTGCGAATATTGATTTAAAACTTGTTGTCTATTGTATTCTATTAGATTTTTCCTGTTGAAGACTAACGATAATTTGTTGTATATTATCTTAGTCATAATATTCTTTACTTGGGCTAGTTGAGCTCACCCTTTTCCTTTTTGTTCCATTTTTCTTCTCGGGGATGCGAGAATATAAATGAGTACAAGTCGAGGTATGGAATGAAGGTTCTAGAGAGAGTTGTTTAGTAGTCCTCACCATTTTTGTAAAATAATGTATCAATAAATGTGATGAGAATTTATTTGAGTATAGATATTGTCTAGAAGATAATATTTGTATTCAAACTCACAGTTTTACTGTTGTAATAATAAAGTTGTAGTTGTTTCTGTACCATGTATTGACAACTCAGAATGGGTGATGTATACCTATTTTGGGGGCGTCACAGTAATCATAACAATATTATACAGTAACCAAATTTAGATTAGACAGTAACCAATATATATCTATTTAGTAACCAAATCAATGTTAGCTAGTAACCAAACTACATGATATTAATAACCAGAACATAAAACACATTTGTACATTCATCTTACAATAGAAATAATCAGTATATTGATATTTGTTACCAATTAAATTATAACAATTATATGTAAGTAACCAATATAGCCAATAAGTAACCACCATATTAAAACAAACCAATATAAAACATCGTAACATTATTCAAGAATCATAACAACTTTATACAAGAAACAAATATATTTTAGACCGTATAGTTAACACATATTTAATTAGTAACCACAAGATAACCACATTTTCCATTGCATTATATAATAACATTATAGAGTAACCAAATAAACACCTTACAAGATCTTAATACATATTATACAAAGAATCAAAGATATATGTAATTAATAGCCAAGATTATAAAAATATTGTTACATTCATTTTACAACCAAAACAATCAAGAATGACTTTGTTACAAATTAAAGACTAACGGTGTATGAAGGTAACCAATGTAGTTAATCAAGAACCATCAATATAAAAAATCAAGATAAAACACAAGAATATTATGTAGAACCATGGTAATATTACACAAGAAACAAGTCAAAGATTATATACTAACCAAATCCAGATTAGGCAAGAAGAAAACATATATTTACTTAGTATCCATAACATAAAACATAATTTTTCATGTATTTTACAAAGAAAAACAAACAATATAAAAAACATCAATATGTACTTAAAGATCCAATTGTGCTAAAAGAAGGTAACCAATGTATTTAATAAGTAACCATCAATATAAAAACATCAGGAAAATATACATTTAAAGTATACAAAGAACCAAATAAATATTATACAAAGAACCAAATCAATAATAATCAAGTATCAATTTCTATGTACTTAGTAACCAAAATATAAAACATATTTTTCATGCATTTTGTTATCAAAACATCAAGATAATGCGCTTTGTTAATCAACATCAATTTTGGTTACCGTACACCATAAAAAATGTTACCAACCATATGGTTAATGGTTACAAACATTAAATAATTATATATTCATGTAAATAATTAAATTTGTTGTATTGGTTACTGTCAGTCTCCATTGTCTGACAACTGAATAAACATTATAAAGTAACCAAATCAATATTAGACAGTAACCAAACTACATAATCTTAGTAACCAAAAAATAAACCAAATTTTTACATGTAATTTTGAAGGCCTAAATGATGGCATTTGACCAAAAAACTATGCAGTTCACCAGCGAAGATAGTGATTTTTGATCGTTGATCCGTTTCCAATGAAATTAGGCTCCGAAAACGCCAAAATTCAACACTCCAAACTTGACAACATTATACAGTAACCAATATATATCTATTTAGTAACCAGAATATAAAAAATATCAATATGTACTTAAAGATCCAACAGTTGCAATAAGGTAACCAATGTATTTAATAAGTAACCATCAATATAAAAAACATCAGCAGAATATACATTTAAAGTATACAACAACCAAATAAACATTATATAGTAACCAAATCAATAATAAACAGTAACCAATTTATATGTACTTAGTAACCAGAATATAAAACATATTTTTACATGCATTTTGAAATCAAAACAGTTAGTATACTAACTTTGTGACCAATTAAAGAGCAAAAAACTTAAGAAAGGTAACCAATATACGAGTATATAGTAACCACGAGGTAACTATATGCATATAAACTTTAAACTCAAATACCTTAGTATTCAAATCTATAACGAATCAATCAACAATCAAATTTGTTACAGATCGAGGCTGGTTACTAATCTTAAAGTTGTTGTTGATCTGAAGTTGCTGTTGATCTTCTTCGATATTATCCGATCTCAGAGTTGCATCGCCGTTGGAGAAGTCGTCTTCTCCGATCTGTCGTTGCTCTGTTTTTTCGGATCTGAAAGTTGCTTGTTTTCTTCATTAGCGTGAATTGTTGATCGGTTGGTTGGAAATATAAAAGTCGGTAACTGACGTGTAGGGAGTTAATGACCGTAATTTTAGCAACGTAATATTGTGTTGCGTTATTTTTGTAATTATTTTGTGGATGTTTTATTTTTGTAAATACTTTCTAATTGTTGTATATTAGTGTTAAGGACCCTTAAATTTGGGGCCGGTTCTAGTAAGGTAAAAATCAGAACCGAACCGGTTAATCGGTTCGGTATATCGGTTCAACCGGTTACGGTATCGGTTTCCTATTTTGAGAACTTTCGGTATTCGGTCCGGTTCTTTACCGATGAACACTCCGTCGGCAACCAGCCATTTCACTGGCTGTCCATCGTTTATCCAAGAGTTCCTTCTAATAATGAGGTTACATCAGTCTTGGGTTGGAAATAGGGATGGTCCAAGTGTTCTAATATTGAGGGCTCCAGTGGGCTTGCATGCCAGTCCAGCTCATAGCAACAAGATAGAATTAGAATTTAGAATCCCAACCCACGGTTATTGATATCATCTATGTGACGACCCCAAAATAGGTATACACAACACCCAACCCATTCTCGAGTCGCCAAATACATGGTACGGAAAAACAACTACAACTTTATTACAACAAATCGTCAGGCAAAATACAACAACATATATTTGTGAGTTTGGATACAAATATATACCAATCAGAAGACGTCACAATGACACCTTACATAAAGGTATAGTCAAAAAGCTGTTTTAGAAATTAGAATTTTGGGAAGTGCTCAAGGAAACCTTCGTATATGGGAGGCCATGCTTTTAGGTTATGGTAGATATCATATGGCCACAAAATTATCCTTGGTTGATCTAATAGACCCCAAAGAAAACGAGAAGATTACTATCATATTCTTCCCAATGGCGAGTCTTCTCTTCGACATATCATTATCTCCACTGCCTCTAATTGGGTATTATACTCCAAACAAACACCAAGATTATATAAGTAGTGCTTGTAAATATACTCACAAGTGGATGAGCACAACCATGTCTTATGATAACACGCGAGTTTGTATGTCATTAGACATCTTGTATGATAGTGACAAAACACCCTTCCAAGTTAAATTCACCTCACCCTCAACATCTATAGACCACCACTCTATTCCTCTTATCCCCGCTCGACCCAAATTACTACACTTTTATTATTCGAAGGAATTGTGAAACAAAAGGGTGAGCAC
This sequence comes from Panax quinquefolius, assembly GCA_020205615.1. NCBI lineage: Eukaryota > Viridiplantae > Streptophyta > Magnoliopsida > Apiales > Araliaceae > Panax > Panax quinquefolius. Next base: position 144,680,266 of record CM035160.1, read on the forward strand.
AACTAGCTCGAAGAAGAATATTATGACTAAAGATAAATAAATTATCAATAGTCTTCATCAAGAATAAATCGTAGATTTAGAACATATGGTAGATGATAAAACTTTTCAACCATAGTTGCAGTAAATGAATGAAGCAATCCATTAGAAGAGTCAAATAGACTATAAAGTCTATTGTCTTCTCCATGTTAAAATCCACCAACAATATTTTATCCCCGTAACATCAATCAGTCAGCCTTTCCACAATCATATGAATAACTCATAATCATAATTGTGATTCTAAATTCTCTTCTCATCCGGGGACGAAGATAATTTTCATCACTTGTCTTTACCGAAACATCAAATATCATGGTTATACCAAATCACGCCTCGCTCATAATCATACTAATAAATTCATCTTTGCACCACGGGCCAAAGATATTCATCACAGATTCATCTTTACACTATAGGCTAAAGATATTCAACAACAAAGTCATCTTTGCATTACGAGCCAAAGATATTCATCAATAATTCATCTTTGCACTCTGTGCTAAAGATATTCAACAACAGTCATCTTTGCATTATGAGCCAAAGATATTCATCAATAATTCATCTTTGCACTACAGGCTAAAGATATTCAACAACAGGTCATCTTTGCATTACGAGCCAAAAGATATTCATCAATAATTCATCTTTGCACTACAGGCTAAAGATATTCAACAACAGGTCATCTTTGCATTACGAGCAAAAGATATTCATCAATAATTCATCTTTGCACTACAGGCTAAGATATTCAACAACAGGTCATCTTTGCATTACAAGCCAAAGATATTCATATCTCAAATAAATACATAATCATTTCAGAAGTTATATAACAATAATTATAACCATGTTGATCAATCCACCTTTGCACTTAAGCTAAAAATATTCAATTGTAAATTCAATGGTCATGATCATACCAACCAACAATTCAACTTTTGCACCATCGCCAAAGAGAACCTATGGTCACGATCATACCAATAATCTACCCATCTTTACACTCAAGTCAAAGAGAAATATCATCATTAGGTTTATAAGAATGTTATATAAAATAATATAATCAAAACATGGTTTTAATTTCAAGAGTAAGATTCATAAATCAACGATAATTTGGTCGTAAAAAGAAACCAATTTTATTGTGAATAGTACCGTGAATAAGAATCGTGAATAAGAACTCGTGAATAGTAACTCGTGAATAAGTAACTCGTGAATAGTAACTCGTGAATAGTAACTCGTGAATAGTAACTCATGAATAGTAACTCATGAATAGTAACTCGTGAATAGTAACTCATGAATAGTATTAGTATTATTCGCATACGTAATCAGATATCGTAAATAATGGCATATCGTAAATAATGCCATATACATGAATAGTCTTGATACGTGAATAGTGCCGATATCGTGAATAGTATTCCCTCCCACTCAAAAAGGTAGAAATTCCACAATAAAATCCATACCAATATTGCAAAGATAATGATATTGAAAGAATAACATCATTATGAAGAAAATAACATTCCTTATAATCCTCACAATCTCTTACAATCCCTTACCTCAAAAAAGAGCAAAGACTTTGGATCGGATATCTGATATGACAGAAGGAAACTTGCAGATCGATGAATATCAACTCACCAAGTATCTAAATACTCACAAATTACACTCAATAATCTAGAGAGAAAGAGAGAAAGCTTATGTTTCGGTGTGATTTTCAATTCTAACTTAGCCCCTCTATTTATAGGAAAATGTTAGCCCGCCAAGCAGACTTGACGCCACACCGATGGCTTTACCGCTACTATTTCACCCACCAAAATCAGCCATCTTCCCCAACAACCAAGAGTGGGGCCCACTCAATTCTAGAATTTTCCACCAAAATCAATTATAAACCTAATTTAGAATCCGACACCTCTTAAAATTCACAACAAATCATTCGTGCATTTTAACGGTTCAAAATTTGTGGACATATACTCAACTTATGTATGTATAACATACCCAAAAATTACCACAATCCAACGGTCGGATTAAAAATTATAACCCCATGATATATCTCAAAAACCCCGATTTGATTTTTAACACCTCCAATCAGATAAAATACCGATAAAACACCTCAACATTAATTCCTTCATTAATAACCACATAAATAAATCCATCATTTATATTCATATAAAATAAATATTTCCTTATCATATGAATCAATAATTAATTATTCACAAATAATATTACGTAATCACATTTACGACAAACCATTTGTTCTCAGAAAGAGGGCTTTCAATAAGGATCTCTCCTCATTGGTGCAAGCAATTAGGTGACCAAACCTCTCCTTAGACGTAACTTTCTAGACATTGCCAATAATGTTATCTAATAATATTATTCAAATAATATGAATTATTGATCCGATAATGGGAAATATCATGTGCGTTGACAATTATTGAAACAATAATAATATAAAATATCAACGCAACAATTATTGAATCAATAAAATAAAATATTGAATAATAATTATCGTAACAATTATTGAGTAAAGTGCCTTCTTACGTAAGGATTCAATAATTGAAAAATATCATGCAATACTGGTGTGCCTTCTTGTCTGCAACAACGCAGATTATTTTACTTTACCAACCGGGTATTCCAACAATGTTAATTCAGAATAACTACGTCGTTATTTATAAAAACTCAATTTTATCGTTTTCTTCATTCGACGGTTATTCGTTATGGGGCCCTGAAATGGTTTGGGCATTCGCATTTAATATTCTCAAAACGTAAAGAATATTCCACGACCAAATGAATATTCCCCAAACAACAATGAATATTTTATAACCACTTGTGTATTTTGAAAAAATTCATATATCACCCTTAACTTTAACTTTTATCAATTTAACCATTTACCTTGAATAGTAATTATAAGAAAAATTGAATACTTTTATTTCATAAAATTGAGGGTCTTACAATCTCCCCTCCTTATGAAATTTCGTCCCTAAATTTACGTATTCGGTATTTCAAAGAGTTGAGAATACCTTGCTTTCATTTTGATTTCATCTTTTCATCATCATGATTTCTCCATTGCTCATCTCCTCGTATTTGAGATATCATTCTAGAATACAACTTCAAAACAAGGGTTAATTGAATAAATTAACATATCACATAATATCCCGATATTATGACCGACCAACAAATAAGCTTAGGTAGGACACACTTGCGAAGGATTTACTCATCTCTCCCTCCTAGTTCTAATCCCGATCTCCGCCAGGAGATCATATCCTAAGCTTCGATACCAAATGTAACTCTGGACACCAACTCAGGTCAAGACCTCACATCGATACTATCGGTTTGCCACCGCAGAAGCAAGGCGTCCCCTACGGAGAGTCTAGCTTTGGTGCATCCCCATCAACAGAAGTCACCAATGAGAGGCTGGGGCTCTTTACTTATAAGCTCGATACCAAATGTGACGACCCCAAAATAGGTATACACAACACCCAACCCATTCGAGTGAAGTCGCCAAATACATGGTACGGAAAAACAACTACAACTTTATTACAACAATTGTCGTGCAAAAAATAAACAACAACACATATGTTGTGAGTTTGGATACAAATATATACCAACTCAGAAGACGTCACAATGACACCTTACATAAAGGTATAGTCAAAAACTGTTTTAGAAATTAGAATTTTGGGAAGTGCTCAAGAAACCTTCGCATATGGGAGGCCATGCTTTTAGGTTATGGTAGATATCATATGGCCACAAAATTATCCTTGGTTGACCCAATAGACTAAAAGAAAAACGAGAAGATTACTATCATATTCTTCCCAATGGCGTAGTCTTCTCTTGACATATCATTATCTCCACTGTCTCTAATTGGGTATTATACTCCAAACAAACACCAAGATTATATAAGTAGTGCTTGTAAATATACTCAAAGCAAGTGGATGAGCACAACCACGTCTTTATGATAACACGAAGTTTGTATGTCATTAGACATCTTGTATGATAGTGACAAAACACCCTTCCAAGTTAAATTCACCTCACCCTCAACATCTATAGACCACCACTCTATTCCTCGCTATCCCCGCCGACCCACCCATTTACACTTTTATTACACGAAGGAATTGTGAAACAAAAGGGTGAGCACAACTAGCTCAAGATAAAGAATATTATGACTAAAGATAAATAAATTATCAATAGTCTTCATCAAGAATAAATCGTAGATTTAGAACATATGGTAGATGATAAAACTTTTCAACCATAGTCAGCAATGAATGAAGCAATCCATTAGAAGAGTCAAATAGACTATAAAGTCTATTATCTTCTCCATGTTAAAAATCCACCAACAATATTTTATCCCTCGTAACATCAATCAACAGTTCCTTTCCACAATCATATGAATAACTTCATAATCATAATTGTGATTCTAAATTCCTCTTCTCATCCGGAGACAAAGATAATTTTCATCACTTGTCTTTACTCCGAAACATCAAATATCATGGTTATACCAAATCACAGCCTGCTCATAATCATACTAATAAATTCATCTTTGCACCACGGGCCAAAGATATTCATCAACAGATTCATCTTTACACTATAGGCTAAAGATATTCAACAACAGTCATCTTTCAGACACGAGCCAAAGATATTCATCAATAATTCATCTTTGCACTACAAAGCTAAAGATATTCAACAACAGTCATCTTTGCATTATGAGCCAAAGATATTCATCAATAATTCATCTTTGCACTACAGGCTAAAGATATTCAACAACAGGTCATCTTTGCATTACGAGCCAAAAGATATTCATCAATAATTCATCTTTGCACTACAAAGCAAAGATATTCAACAACAGTCATCTTTGCATTACTGAGCAAAAGATATTCATCAATAATTCATCTTTGCACTACAGGCTAAGATATTCAACAACAGGTCATCTTTGCATTACAAGCCAAAGATATTCATATCTCAAATAAATACATAATCATTTCAGAAGTTATATAACAATAATTATAACCATGTTGATCAATCCACCTTTGCACTTAAGCTAAAAATATTCAATTGTAAATTCAATGGTCATGATCATACCAGTCAACAATTCAACTTTTGCACTACTGGCCAAAGAGAACCTATGGTCACGATCATACCAATAATCTACCCATCTTTACACTCAAGTCAAAGAGAAATATCATCATTAGGTTTATAAGAATGTTATATAAAAATAATATAATCAAAACATGGTTTTAATTTCAAGAGTAAGATTCATAAATCAACGATAATTTGGTCAGAAAAAGAAACCAATTTTATTGTGAATAGTACCGTGAATAGTAACTCGTGAATAGTAATTTCGTGAATAAGAACTTCGTGAATAGTAACTCGTGAATAGTAACTCGTGAATAGTAAACTCATGAATAGTAACTCATGAATAGTAACTCATGAATAGTAACTCGTGAATAAGTAACTCATGAATAGTATTCCGTATTAAATCGTATATAATCAGATATATCGTAAATAATGGCATATACGTAAATAATGCCATATACATGAATAAATCCAGTATCACGTGAATAGTCTTAGTATGACACGTGAAATAGTAACCCGACTCAAAAAGGTAGAAATTCCACAATAAAATCCATACCAATATTGCAAAAGATAATGATATTGAAAGAATAACATCATTATGAAGAAAATAACATTCCTTATAATCCCTTACAATCTCTTACAATCCCTTACCTCAAAAGAAAGCAAAGACTTACATTCGGATATCGGATATGACATCAAGGAAACTTGCACCGATGAATATCAACTCACCAAGTATCTAAATACTCACAAATTACACTCAATAATCTAGAGAGAGAAAGAGAGAAAGCTTATGTTTACGGTGTGATTTTCAATTCTAACTTAGCCTCTATTTATAGGAAAATGTTAGCGTACCAAGCGGACTTGACTCGCCACACACGATGGCTTTACTCGCTACTATTTCACCCACCAAAAATCAGCCATCTTCCCAACAACCAAGAGTGGGGCCCACTCAATTCTAGAATTTTCCACCAAAATCAATTATAAACCTAATTTAGAATCCGACACCTCTTAAAATTCACAACAAATCATTCGTGCAATTTTAACGGTTCAAAATTTGTGGACATATACTCAACTTATGTATGTATAACATACCCAAAAATTACCACAATCCAACGGTCGGATTAAAAATTATAACCCCCGCAATATATCTCAAAAACCCCTGATTTGATTTTTAACACCTCCAATCCGATAAAATACTGATAAAACACCTCAACATTAATTCCTTCATTAATAACCACATAAATAAATCCATCATTTATATTCATATAAAATAAATATTTCCTTATCATATGAATCAATAATTAATTATTCACAAATAATATTACGAATCACATTTACGATAACCAAAATTCTCGTGAAAGAGGGGGCTTTCAATAAGGATCTCTCTCCTTGGCTAGCGCAATTATTAGTGACCAAACCTCTCCTTAGATGTAACTTTCTAGACATTGCCAATAATGTTATCTAATAATATTATTCAAATAATATGAATTATTGATCCGATAATGGGAAATATCATGCGTTGACAATTATTGAAACAATAATAATATAAAATATCAACGCAATAATTATTGAATCAATAAAATAAAATATTGAACAGTAATTACTGTAACAATTATTGAGTAGTGCCTTCTTACGTAAGGATTCAATAATTGAAAAAATACTGTGCAATACCGTGTGCTACTGTGCAACAACGCGTATTACTTTACTTTACCAACCGGGTATTCCAACAGTGTTAACGGTAACAACTACGTCGTTATTTATAAAAACTCAATTTTTATCGTTTTCTTCATTCGACAGTTATTCGTTATGGGGCCCACAAATGGCTGCGCCGTCGTACGAATATTCTCCGACAGAAAGAATATTCCACGACCAAATGAATATTCCCCGACAACAATGAATATTTTATAACCACTTGTGTATTTTGAAAAAATTCATATATCACCCTTAACTTTAACTTTTATCAATTTAACCATTTACTGAATAGTAATTATAAGAAAAATTGAATACTTTTATTTCATAAAATTCGGGGTCTTACAATCTACCCGGATCCAGATTTGTAATCAAATACTGCTTACTTATTAGTAAAACCTCTATTTAAGAATAGACTTGGGACCAAACTATTTGTATTCTAATTGAGAGGTTATTACTAAATAGAGGTATTGATACAAAATATAGTATCAATTTAGTTCACATTTAAGTATTTCTAATTAAAATACTCTCTCGATTCCATAATAACTGTCTTTGGCTTCATGCACGTGAATTAAGAAAGTCATTTAACACTATCATTTAAGAATTAAAATTTGTATGAAATTACATCATTACCTTTTTATGAAAAGTTGGAAACTATTAATGCAAGGGGAAAAATTTATTGGGAGAATGAGAGAAGTTAGGGGTAATATAGAAAAATAAATAATTTAGTCTTTTAGAAAGTTATAAACGACAAATAAATTAGAACAAATTTTTTCTTCTAAAAAAACAATTACTCCCTCCATTCCTATATGTAGATCGTTTTAGACATTTTTTGTTATTCCTAATTATTTGTCATTTGTCATCTAGGAGAATTGATCACTATTTTTTCCAAATTGCCCCTTATTACTCCACCTAATTTTTTGATCCATATTTATCATTATCATATACTACTCCTCTACTCTTAAGTCTTTCTCTCTTTCTCCCAATAAAACTCTTTCATCTACTCCTCTACTCTTATATGTGAGGTGAAGGGTATTATAGACAATTGATAGTATAGTTAATGTTTTTCAATCATTTTCTTAATTCTTGTGCACATGTTTAAAACGACCTATATTAAGGAACGGATGGAGTATTATGTCAACGAGGGAGTGCGGCTTACTTATTATTAAGAATGTAAATAAATCTAGCCGAGCCTAATATTTTGTTCTAATTTAGTTCATACTGCTTACTTATTATTAGGAATGTAAATAAATCTAGTCGAGCCTAATATTTTGTTCCAATTTAGTTCACAAAATGAGTATGAAAGAATTTTTGATTGAGGTTCGTTTAACTACAAAATTTATCGAGCACGATTTCGAGTTAAAGAGACTTTTAAAATTTATTCATATTTAAATCATTTATATTTGGATATCGAACTTTTAGCATGAATGTTTGGTTAATTTTAAGACTTTCATTATTACTACTAATATCTGAAGAGCTTCCAAATCTTTCTACTCACATATAGTACTATATATATATATATATATATATAGGGTATTATTAAAGTAGTAGTTAATTATTGGAAGGTTGTAATTATTATTGTCACTCTGTCTCATTTTCATTGGAAAACTATAAAGTGAGAGAGTATATTTTAGAGAGAGAAACAGGAGATATGGTGCGAATTATACCAATGGCGGCATCCTCTCTATCTTCCTTGATGTTTTCTTCTGCTACTCCTGGCTTCGGTTTTTCTATTCTATCCTCATCATACAATTGTTCTCAGAGGCTCAGTTTACATCATCTCGGGAGTGGTAAGTAGCCACTCAAATTTTTTTTTTTCAGAAGAAAATGTAATGGTTTAGCTCAATTATAATCCAATTTGTGTTCATTAGTTGAAATTAGGTGTATATGATTAGTTTCACTAAGTTATATATTTCTGTTGTTGTATTGTTATGTTTGATTTTGTGTATTAAAATGCTGTTGTGGATTAGGGAAAAGTTTGATTTGAATAGAAGCTCATATTTTGGTCTAGTGATGATTGTATTGTTGATTAGTTGTTTCTGTTATTGGAGAAGTAAAAGAAGTTCTGTTTCATAATATGGTTTAAGAAACTACTACATGGTCGTCTTATGATTGTGCCGTAAAGTGTTGTGAGATTGTGATTTTGATGTTGATAATGTTATTGAACTCTTGAAGATTTTATACAGAATGGGATGATTGCTTTCTTGGTGTGTCTATATTATTCTTTCTCCATGTAATAATATAAGACACCATCTATGATTTCAAAAGCTACGTCCACTTTTAAACAACGAATTTATACCTAACCTACAAAAAAGAAATAAAACCATAGAAAATGGAAGATTCTCTTATGTGTCCCAGACTGTTACTTACAGCACTTTTGTGGTTTACTTAACATTCCAAGTTTGCAACACCATAGATGTATATATTCCTAAGGGGTTGTTGTATCTGTAGTTGAAGTGGTTCATTTGGTTTGCTTGATATATCTATTGTAGGCTTCATATATCAGAATTAGGTCATGTAATATCCATTAAACACGTCACCTAGTCAAAATCCATTTAATAGAAGGCATTTGGCTTTTGCAGCGCTTCTGAAGAGTCTTTCTTTAAAAATCCGAATACAATTGAGTTGCATACGTCCTAGGAATTAGCCTTATATCTGACATCAGTTAGACTAGAAACATCACAAGCCAAACAATGGAAGCTTACCCGAATTCCATTTGAAATGAGTAGAACTAGAATTTTCAAGAAGTTTCCAGTTCTTGATTGTGAGGTTTTGTTTAACATCCACAACCCTCTTTATGGAAACTACTTTGAAAGGAAATATGTTGTCTGGTTTTGGTTCTCACCTTTCTGGTTAGGCTGATGTGATTAGTAAATTGACCAATCTTAGATATGGCTAATTGAGCTCAGGCAAGCGCAAGCTCGAAAAGCTTTGATGTTCACGCAGTCAAGTACTTCGATTGGTTTAAAAAGCTTTAGGAAATGTGGCATAAAAAGTTGTTGCGTCTACTTTTGCATCACCATATTGTTTAGTATGATTGTTAAAGGAAAAACACGTGGTAATTTATATGAGATTTTTTAACTATATTTTTGGGAATTTATATTTGTGTTCTACCTACTCCATATTTGTTTTTTTACTTAACTAAACTATGAACCTTGAGGTAAGGTCCTCGAAGACTGAAGAGGCTTACATAATTATGTCTCATTTATGTTGAGGCTATAGTTCTGCACCTCATGCTTTTGAATTTCAAAATACTAATAAGGTGAAATCCATTCAAAACTTTATATAGATGTATGATTTTTGTATGTTTGTTTAGTGGTTCCACAGTCAAAGGTTTTCGGCCAAAAAGCTTCTAAGCTGTTAAGAGGAGAGATTAACAACTTGGCTGTTAGCACCATGGGGAATGCTGCCCAAGCAAGCACTGCTTCTATCCTGGAAAATGTTCTAGAGTGGGTCAAACAGGACAAACGAAGAATGCTCCATGTTGTTTATTGTGTTGGTGATCTGGATCGGACAATAAAGTAAGCTCCTTATGTACACTATGATATGCTTTGTGACCTTCTAATATTTTATGTATCTGAACGGTGTTTTAACTTTAAATAGATCTCAAATTTTTGGTGCAGATTTTACACAGAATGCCTGGGGATGAAGCTGTTGCGGAAACGTGACATACCTGAAGAGAGATACACAAATGCATTTCTTGGATATGGCCCAGAAGATTCTCACTTTGTAATAGAACTCACTTACAGTAAGTCATCTTAAAACCTCTTAATTTAATGATTATTTCCTAGAAGTGAGCACATTATATTTTATGTATAATGCTTGAATCTGCATCGGCCTTTTTCTTGATATGTTTCAGTGGTAAGTTTCACTATAAAAGGTGCATATTATTGATTCTATTTTTTTCCTCCTTCTGATTATTCTGCTAGATTATGGAGTTGACAAGTATGATATTGGATCTGAGTTTGGCCACTTCGGCATTGCAGTTGACAATGTAAGTTTTTGTTAAAATATTTATATAATAATAAAAAATTAATAGACTGACACTTTATTATTTTCTCTTGCTACCCAATTCTTATTATAATTTGAGCGGTGTAATTACTATATCAAGTTCCAAAAATTACCCTTATTAGATCCACGTTAATGTTAAGGTTTGCACCTTAATGTTTATACATCCCAAAAATCTTTATTATGCTAAATAAAATGCACCCTCCGAGGTTTAAACTAGTCAAAATGCACCCCAAAGTTCTTTTTATTTCAACAAAATGCATTCCAAAGTTCGTTGCACTAAAAAAAATGCACCCTCACTTTTGAAACATCGGAAAAAAACTTTAATGTGCACTTAGATACATTTTAAACATTGGAGTGCAAACCTCAAATGCCCAATAAACTTTAGGGTGCAACCTGTATTTTATTCTAAATTGTTAAACATGCCTAACCAGTTGAAAATTCGTATTTATTTTTTTTGTAGAAAATTTCAAGTTCTACTTCTAGTAACTTAAGAGTGTTGCTTGATGTAGTATTATAGGAATGCCTTATATATATATATATATATATATATATATATATATATATATATATATATAGTAATGATCCATAACATGTATTTGTTATGGATCCTTATAGGACATACACTTTCTATACTATTGAAAACAAAACAAGAAGGAACGATCACGATTAGAAACTGAAAATCGACGTCCGCTACTATTAGTAGCCGACGGTAAAAAAACAATTGGCGTTCGCTACTAGGGTTTGACTTGACCAACAAATATTTAGGGTTTATTAACGAGGGTTTAAGGTTTAACGTCCGCTACTATTAGTAGTGGATGATGTGTGTTTTTTTACCGTCGGCCATTAGTCGATTTTTAGTTTCTAAGCTTGGTCGTTCATTCTTGTTTTCAATGGTATAGATGATGTATGCCCTATAGGAGTGAGCATTCGGTTATTAACCGAATCGGATACACATTTCGGTTATACCCGAAAACCGAATTTATACTATTTTGAATATCCGAATAACTATACGAATTGTATAATAACCAAATAACCGAACTAATTATTCGGTTATTAACCGAATTTAATAGTTTACAAGACACAACATAAATGACCCAACAACAAAAAAAAACAACACAACAGTAAATAAAAATCAACATGAATGATCAACAGCAATCAACAAGACATATTACAAAAACATGAATGATCCAACAAGACATATTCCAACAGGCAATAAAAAAGAACAGCAACAGTGACAACTGAGCCACTCTGCCAAGTCCAAACAGCAACAGCCAACAATGACTAAATCCTAAATCCTCATAATCTCAACTGTTCCAACTTCCAAACTGCAATGAATAAAAAGAAAAAAACTACATCAGTTGCAAATATATTGATGCTCGTTAAATGTATACAATATTTCCTCTTGATCTGGGGAAAAAGAACAATTGGAAACAATGAATAATTTCCCTTTCCCAATTTCCAAATTTTAAATCTTGTTTTCCATTGGTTCAAGAAAAGTGCCAAGAACGAAAAGAACTTGCAGATATTTCTAATCTAGATCACTCCCTCGGTTTCTTTTTAATTATCTTTCTAGAGAGATTTTTTTTAATCCATCACTTACCTCTAAAAAGATAATTAACAAGGAACAGAGAGTAATACATCTAAAATTAAAATAAATAAAAAAGGCTCTCAAGATCTTTGTGACTGGTAATTTAAGAAGAGGGATGATTAAGTTTACCTTAAATGTTGGAGTGAGAAGGCCATTCTCCAGAGTAAATGGTTCGAGCACCAAAGTTACAGCCTTTGCAAATTCGAAACCTCTTAACTGCATCATAACAAAACCAGAGCATCAAACATGATGAAGGATGGAGTCAAATTGAATGAGTATCAGGATTCAGTTCTTATATTGATTACCTGAGCTTCCCTTCCGACGGCGTCCATGTCCTCTAAAACAGCAGCCCTTGCTCTTCGGTCATTGAATTAAGACTTGAGAGATGAGAGATCTGAGACTTCGAGAGTTCGAGATGAAGGGCCGCCGGCGCTGAGAGTACGAGAGTTCAAGAGTTGAGAGATCTCACATCTAAGACTGAAAGTTCGAGACTTGAGAGATCTGAGGACTGACCGACTGAGAGTTCGAGAATTTAGTAAAGTAGAAAATAGAAATGACTAATGGGTTATGGGCTGAGTGCTACACTCCTACTGCTGAGTCAAGAGTCAGTCAAGTCAAGAGTCATATTAGTAAAGTTGAAAGAAATAATTTGTTCGGTTATTCGGTTAAACCGAATAACCCAAAAATGAAATCCGTACAAACTAACCGAAAACCGTACAAAAATTCGGATATAACTGAAATATTAAAAATAACCGAATTTTCATAAAATTTTGGTTAAATTATTTCTATTCGGTTCAGTAATTCGGTTATACCTGTTTTTTGCTCAGTCCTAATGCCCTATAAGGATCCATAGCAAATACATGATATAGATCATTCCTCATATATATATATATATATATATATATATATATATATATATATATATATATATATAGGACGGATCTAAAGCACTCACTCTTAAATAACACTCATTTATTAAAACTACGTCATTTTGAAAATTCTTTTAAAAAATAAGTGGGGCCGCGGTGGCATTATTGTATATAAAAGGAAAGCAAGTGCTATGAGTGTTTATTTATTAATTTTTGTACTCATTATTGGATAAAGTTGTACATGTGCTTGGCTATTCTTGTGCACTTATTAGAATTAATAACTTCTCCTTTTGCAATAAATATTTTATACCTTGAAGAGTTTATTTCATTACTGGATAATGAGTGCTTTATGTAAAGTTTCAATTGAATTGAAACACTAATCAACAGATGTTAAAATTTCATATCCAATTGAAACACTAATCAACAGATGTTGAATCTGTGTAGGTTTCCAAGATCGTGGATCTTATAAAGGCTAAGCGTGGAAAAGTAACCCGGGAACCCGGTCCTGCCAAAGCTTGTAAAACAGTTATTGCATTTATTGAAGATCCTGATGGTTATAAGTTTGAGCTTCTAGAGAGGGGTCTTACACCCGAACCGCTATGTCAAGTAATGCTTCGTGTTGGAGATATTGACCGTTCCATAAATTTTTATGAAAAAGTGAGAGTTCCTCCAGCAAAATGGATATTCTATACACACACATCATGTTCAATGCACTCACTCATTGCTATACCTCATATTAATTATTCTTTTGTTGCTTATTTGTCAATGGTTATTAAATTTTGTCCTACCCATTGACGATCATGTATTAAGTTCTAATTATGTGCCTCTTCTGTGTCCTTTAGGCCTTTGGCATGGAGCTTCTTCACAAACGTGATAACCCTGAATACAAGGTAAATTAACATTTATTATTAGATAGTTAAGGTGAAAATTTTTATTTTTGCAACTAATAAAGCCCTCTACGTTATATATTTTAGCCAAATGAAAAAAGTAGGATTACTCTTACCCTACTTTCTCTTTCTCATATGCATATGTACACTTACTTGAAGTTCCAGATATTTGTAAATCTTTCTTATATGGACACTTATCCAGTTGATGTGAAGAGGTTTCTCTAATCTGGAGATGGTTCTTTTAAGTCTACCTGGTTATATTAATACCTTTATCATTGGATTTGTATCAGGTTCAATTGGATTAGGCTTGCTGGGGTTAAAGGATGTGCTTGTTAGTTGCTAGGTTCTATCAGGATGTCTGTGAGATTGATGATCCTATATGCAAGTACTTGTTATTTTGTTGGATTATAGAATCAACTGTGTTTAGTTGCAAGATGATACCTGTCAATAGTTGGAATGAGTGATTTCAGTTGTGTAGTGCATATTAAATTAAACATTTTTACGGATTAGCTGTATGCGTGTTTTGATTGTTGTATGCATGTAGATTTGATGAATATGACCACCATCCACTCGAATTTCTTACAGTGCAAGTGCAGTGATATTTTTTATTTGGAGTTGAAGAAATATGTGATATATGCTAGTTTTTCCCATGGGGGAGGGCACATCTGCTTGTGCAAGAAACGTGCAACATTGTGATCACTGAAATTTTCTGGCCAGTTCCTCAAGAAAATAGCTGAGAATAATCTCAGTCCATTGACCATTCGATGCGTCTTTATTTCCTTTTAAAATTCTAATCATATGTGTTCATGACTAGATGATAAACTACTCAAAGTTGTAATATGAAAGCCTCTTCTTGAATACTGAAACAACATAAACTCATTTGCAAGCCTCTTACACTTCTTTTTTTTCATGGTATTTGTAATTAGTATTTGGTACCTGAAGTCAAGTTACTCGTTCTGTGACTATGTGTTTCATTTCCCTAAACAATGGTTATGCAGCTTACATTTGCCTGTTTTGATTTCAAGTTTGTTGTATTCAAACCTTTCTCCAGTAGTTAGTATGTGTGTGCATCTGTCGGCTAAGGTAAGCTTGTGTCTTCTTTCCAGTATACAATAGCAATGATGGGTTATGGCCCTGAGGATAAAAGTGCTGTGTTAGAATTGACATACAACTACGGGGTCACCGAATACGACAAAGGAAATGGTTATGCTCAGGTTGATTCTTTTTATTTTTCACATGCAACTTCCTGTATTATAATTACACTACCATGATGAACGATATATTTGTTCTCATCAAATTTGACCCATTTTATGGTGCCAAATAAGCTGACTGATCCTTTTGTATATTAACAGATTGCTATAGGTACAGATGATGTTTATAAAACTGCAGAAGCAGTTAAACTCTGTGGTGGGATGATTACACGGGAACCTGGACCCCTACCTGGTATTGGCACAAAGATTACTGCATGTCTGGATCCTGATGGTTGGAAATCGGTATGGCTTTTGTCTGAGAACTTGATTTGTGCTTGAACTTTGATCTTGATCACAACATTTCACACAATATATCATTTTGCGTATATGAAAAGAGATACGCGAACATCTTTAACATGCCTCAAATCTTGAACTTTCTTACAAAAGAGGTTGTAAAAATAGTAGGCTGTAGGGTTTGGATGAACTCGAAGAACAAACAACTACAAATTTGAACTTGTTTATCCACTGAATTTTGAAAATGCTAAATGCCTACGATCGAGCACAAAGCACCCAATCTTGTATTTTGAATTTATCGAACTAGTATTTCATCTCTCACCTTGTTGGACCTTGCATCAATTCTAATAGCCCCCTTCAAGTTAAAATACGAGAAACGTAGTATGGTGATAGTCATGTGCTACAGGCTTTTTGCTTCAACTCCTTTCAGTATGTATTATTTCAATGCTAATATCTTGTTCTCAATTTCTGCAGGTTTTTGTTGATAATATGGATTTTTTGAAGGAATTGGAGTGAGCTTTTTGGAATACCAAAAATGGATCATGCTTTGATATCTGTGATGGTTTACCAATGACAGCTTTGCCCCTCGTGAAACATGATTCTTAAGAAAGTTCTGAGTCATCGGAGAATGTATGATGATATCCCCATCTTCCACATAATGCCATCTTGCCATAGGTGGGAGGTAATGTAGAAAGGTTGAGATGTTAATGTTTTTCTTTTAATGAAAATATTTCCGAGTAATGTGTAAAGGAAGAAAAATGAGGTAAATTGTCTCCATTTATGTGTTCATTGTTGGATATTAATTGGGACATATCAAACTGAAAGACAACATATTATCTCACAAATCACAGCACTAGCTGAGCTGGCATAAAATATTTGTAAAATAATTTGTATATCTAACATTATTCAAAGATTTTGTAATGGCAAAAGTTGTAGCAATGCCAAACCGGCACTAAAAGCTTTTATTGATAAGTAAATTGCTTGCTAAATTGGATGACGAGACTTTTATTTACTGTAACACTCTAGTGTCACATTGAAAGGTACGAGAAAAATTTGTATATGTATAAAGAATTAAATTACTAACAATAGCATTTTGTATTTTAGTCAATAATTTTTGGTAAGCTTGTAGTGGATTAAGACGATTCAATAAGATTTTATTGAGTCAGTGGTTTAAGGTTTCTTATTTTAGATGGATTTAATTTGATTTGAACTTGGATTTGACCCGAGTTGTTTCATATGGTACTACGGTTATCGACATTTAGAGCGTTTACAACGGTAGCATTTGTAAGTCTTAATGCATCGTACCGTTTTTGAAATATTGCATTTAGATTTTAAATATAATATTTGTGAGTTGAATAAACTACTTGTAAACGAATAAAATTTTCAAATACGCTTATTTGCTTTTGAATTAAGATATTTTTGCCTCTGGCGTTTGGGAGATTTAGTTGAGCTAATATGTAGGCCAGAAAGATGTTGTCACAGAAGTTCCACTTTGTCATTTAAATGCACAATCTTTTCACATTTCCATCTATTTGTGCAAAAATCACCCATTATATGTATTTCTTTGTTTTTGAACTCTCACAATGGAGAAATATCAGTATGATTAAAATAAAAAGGAAAAGTCTCATATTTAATCTTTAACAATAAGGAGGTAAGAAAGTTCCACTAAAACGGAAATGATGTGTTAGTGTTTATTGGGAGGAATGGTCTTATGGTCGGTGAAATGAAATATCTTTAAAATTAAATTTTTTGACAACTGTTTCTTTGAGAAAATTTTTAAAAAATGTTTAGTTATACATAAGCTTATTGTATCAACTTTTAATTTTTCTTCAATAAATAACAACAAATTTGTTTGTGATATCTACCATCTTCTATGATTTAAAAGTTTATCATCAATATTTTATATCTGTAACACATCTTAATAAATAATCCACATTACCGAATTGTCGATGCACTACGGGCCAAGAATATTCGTTATTATATATCACATCCACGAATTATTCATGCAATACGGGCCAATGATATTCGTTAGTATCACTAATGGTCATGATTATGCCAACAACTGTCCATCAATGCACATCGGGCCAATGAGGACTTTCACCACATCATTTGTGTGTAACATTACATGTCATGATTATACTGATACATAATTTCTGGTCATAATTGTGTTACCCCCAAAATAGGTATACATCACCCATTCTGAATCGCCAAATACATGGTACAGAATTCAAATATAAACTTAATTATACAACTGTCGTGTAAAATACGACAAAACATAGCTGAGAGTTTTAACACGAATATTGTCTCGTAGACAATACTCAAACTCAAATAAAGTCCTCATTACAATTATTATCACACTATTTCATAGAATAGTGATGACTACTATAGCCACCATCTCGAACCATCACTCCGTTCTCCGACTAGTCCTAGCTATATTCTTATTTCCTGAAAAGAACAATGAAAGCAAAGGGTGAGCTCAACTAGCCCAGTAAGAAATATTATGACTAAGATAATGCAGAATAAATTATCGTTAGCCTTCAACAGTGTTAAACTGATAGAATACAATAGAAAACAAGTTTAATTACAGCGAAATAAATAATCCATTAGAAGAGTCAAGTAGAACATGATATCTACTATCTTCTATGATTTAAAAGTTTTTCATCAATTTTATCGCTGAAACTCAGCTTAATAAATAATTTACATCACTGAATTATCCATGCACCATGGGCCAAGGATATTCATTAGTATCACATCCACGAATTATCCATGCATTACGAGCTAAGGATATTCGTGTTATCACCAATGATAATGGTCATGCCAAACAATAATTCATCTTTGCACCCTTGACCGAAGAGAAAGTATGGTCATGATCATAACAACAATTGTCCATCAATGCACTACGGGCCAATAATGACTTTTACCACATCATTTGTAACATTACAGGTCATGATTATGCCAAATGATCCTTGGTCATAATCATACCAATCAACAGTCCATCTATGCACTACGAGCCAAAGATGACTTTCATCACAATATAAGCATGAGGATGATGACAATGATATAAGCATCAATCAACGAAATCAAGGATAAATATTAAAGACTTTAAATTTATCCGAAGTTTAAAAATGTCCAAATTATCAACATGATAACTGCTTTGTGGAGTAAAATTTAAAAATAATATTCACGTACCAAAAATAATTTGGACAGAAAGAAATCAATTTCTCGGGTGAATAATACCCCGTGAATAGTATTTCGTGAATAGTGACATATGTGTGAATAGTACCGTACGTATGAATAATATCGTACGTATAAATAGTGTCGTATGTATGAATAGTACTCCGACATGAAAAACTTAAAATTTAACAAGAATGTTCAGAAAAATATTCTTGTAAAACGATACTAGATAAAGCGCAAATTTCAAGGATATTCCACTAATTTCAAAGAGTATAAAAGCAATACTTTAATAAAATGAGTTTAGAATTCAGAATTTGAAACGAAATAATATTACTTACATACTACAAAGTATGGAAGAAAATATTATTTCACTTAATATTGAACAAAAATAATATCCCTTAAAACTGTTGAACGAAAATAATATTCCTTACGAATATTAAACGAAGATAATATTCCTTACGAATATTGAACGAAAATAATATTCCTTACGAAAATAAAATTCCTCACGAATAAAAATAATAATATCGTAAGCGAATATGAAATAAATAATACCCCTTACTTTAAAATGAGAGTATTTCTGACTGGTAGTGCAAGTAGGAATGATCATTCGGTTATAACCGAACCGAATAGGCTATTCGGTTATAACTGAATACCGAAATAAGCACAATTTCAATAACCGAAAAACTAACCGAATTTTGAAAATAACCGAATTACCGAATACCGAATTACCTATAGGGGTTTCGATACAGAAACGCACAACGAAAATTAAAATTTGAAAGCAATTTCTGAAACCCAAAAACAGGATCCATGCGAAACAGAAATTAATTCAGTGTTTAGATATTATACCGATTATAGAATTTTCTGAAACGCTCCGAATCTCCAACGCAATTCCTCACGGTACTACGTCTCTACGATATCCACACGAACGCACGCGAACCGTCGCACGATTCTACAATAAAAGGAGTTGTGGTACTAGCCACCAAAGGAACAAGATTTTTGAACTTTTCTCTAGTCTCTCTCTAAGAGCGACTAGGGTTTGTGAGTTTTTTGATTGTTACCTAAAAAATGGTTGCTATATATCATATATATAGTAGTTAATATGAATTAATCAAAACCCTAATCCAATTATAAAAAAAATCTGAATTTATATATATATATATATTAATTAAGTCTTACTTAATTAATATACCTATATATAAATTATCCTATTAATTTAAATTCGTAATTTAAAATTCTATCAATCATATTGACATATTTAAATCTTTACAATTTAAATTAATTTCCTTTTAATTACGTTCTTTGTGTGTGACCCTATATGTTATTATTATGTTGGCAATAATTTTAAAATCATATTATAAAATTATAAACAGTGAGCGGTATCTAGTAATGCATCATTGCTACCCAAGTAATAATAAGATTGATGATTCGATGTAACCTTTTCGTGACCAATGTTTCAATGTAATTTAATCCTTTTAACATTAATATCCTAGATTAAACTCGAGTCATGGAATGTGTCATACTCTTCATAATTTAATCTGAGTTTTTTCTTGATCAATGAGTAGACTATATGAAACAAATCACTATTTGAGCATGGCCATGCATTTCATAGTCCTACTTTCAATCAAGAGGTCTATGGATATCACCCTCAATACATAGGAGGTTAAATTTCATCTAGATCACTCATATTTCTCACACGATTCATGATGTACCCAATAATCACCTTTATAGTCCACCACTATTAAAGGTGACCTTTGATGATATCAAAGTACATAAATTCTCGTGTAGTAATATAGTGATTTGGTCGAGGACCATTACATCATTGTCACTATGAGAATCGTTAATGACACGCCGATGCTCCACATAGAATTCTCATGGTGGGTCCATCCAAAGACATCGTTTTCAACACATACCTATGCATTGACTTAATATCTCATATATTTATGACCAATGAGATTTGGTCATCAGTCAATCCACATACTAGTCTCAATGCATCATTGGTGTCCTATCAACAATGATACTCGACTAGGGACATTTAAGAACAATGATACTAATTGTAATTATATAATCTCATGTTCAAGTCACATACTTGAAACTATATAATTTGTATCACTATTCTAAGGAATTATATTATGTTAACATTTATATAACGCGGTAAATAAAATCATAATAAAATCATTCATTTATTCAATCAAATATAATATCAAAATATTAAGCAATTATATCAAATAATTGGCCTCTAGGGCATAAACTCTAACATTATCGAATTGGAAATTCGGTAATTCAGTTAATAACCGAACCAGCCAAAATTAAAACTAATTAAAAGCAAAATTACCAAATCAGCTGAATAAAAATCAATTAAATCTGCCTAATTCGAACTTAAAATCAAAAATAGCAAACCCAAATGAGTAGAGCATGAACCATGAACCCAAATTATCTTTAGATGACTCAGATTTCGGCGACTTTATTGTATTCCGGCAGGACATGAAACCAGATCTGGTTCATACTCCTGCTTCGCCGCCACCGCCTCTCGTCGTCCTCCTCTCCGCCTCTGTCTCCGTCATCCGCGACAGCCGTTTCCTCGAAGCGCAGAGCCCTTGCTATTTGGAAGATCTGCTATTTGGAATATATGCTGCCACTTCTCAAATTGGAAGATCTTGTAAGACCCCAACTTTTATAAATAAAGATGAATTTTCTATAAATATCATTTTTGAATATTATGGAGTAAATTTGATATAATGTTATAGTTGTGGGTAATATTTATAAATTTTGCAAAGTAAGCAAGTTATTATATAATATTTGATTGGTCGGGGAATATTAGTTTTAACAGGGAATATTCGTACAACGGCACAATCATTGGTGGACCCCACAACGAAATTATTGTCAGATTGAGTAAACGACAAAAATACTTTATGAAAATAACGGTGGAAGTTTTACCGTTAACTGTTGAAACACCCGGTGTTAAAGTACGATGAATACATTGGTTGCATAAGAAAGACACTGCGGTATTGATTATTGATGCTTATGTGATAAGTCACTCAGTTTTGTTTTATTGGTATTATTATGTAATAAAACTTTTTATATAAAACAGAATACTTTTATAAAGTTGTTCATTTTATTAGGCTAATAGTAAAATCTTTTATATAAAAAATGAATACTTTTATAAAGTTATCTATTTTATTAGACAATAATTAGACTATATTATATTTTATTATGCATAGTGTTTACATATAGGCTCAGATATAGTGTTTCAGATAGTAAATTTTTTATAAAGTTATTCATTTTATTATATTATAAATAGAATATATTATATTTTATTTAAAAGATTTTGCTTTTAAATATGAACCATCGATTAAAGTAAATCAATCTCGACTGATTCATTAGTTGAAGTTACTATGCAGTCCATTTTTCTATAAATAGAAGCTCATTCCTTCATTATTTCTTTTAATTCTTTGAAACTCAGTAGAGAGAAATTATAGAGAGAAATTTATAGAAAAGTATTCGCTCCTTCCTACTCTTATATTCAGCTTTCTTTTACGGTAAGGGATATTATTTGTTGTACTCGTAAGGGTATTATTTCTTTTGTATTCATGAAGAGAACTTACATTATTCCATTCTTTATTATTCTTTGGAATAACCAAAGATTATCGCGGACTACCCTATACTTGGTGACATTCTTCTATTATTATTCCGCCTTTATTATTATTACATTGGAATATCCGTCATGCATGCTTTTACTGTGGGACCTAGTTCCATCTTTATTATTATTACATTGGAATATCCCGTGCGTGTGTTTACGTGGGACTCGGTTTTGTCTTTATTATTATTATTCATTGGAACATCCTGTTGGTGCGAATTTTACTTTGACTTCGTTTTTCATATTTATTAATATGTTGGAATAACATGTCTATGTGAAGTACCGCATGCATGGTGATTTATTTTGTTATTCCATTCATTATTATACTTAGTTGGTTAAAGTTTTGACTTATACTCCATGAAATTAGTGGAATATCCTTGATATTTCAAGGCTTCATCCGAAGATCTTTTCATGGAAATATTCTTACGAGCATTTTGAATTTTACTCTACAAAGCAAAGATCATGTTGACAATTTGGACGTTATTGATTCATGGATAAATTAATTCTTGAACTTGTTTTTATTGAATTCTTATATCATTGTCATCATCCTTATATTTATATTATGTTGAAAGTCATACGTGGGCCTGTGTATGATGGACTTGGTATGATTATGACTGAGGATTATTGATTGTAATCATGACCGTAATGTTACAAATGATGTGGAAAAAGTCCTAATTGGCCCGTAGTGCATTGATGGATAGTTGTTGGCATGATCATGACCATTAATGAATACACAAATATTCTTGGCCCGTAGTGCATGGATAATTGTGATCGTGATACTAAAGAATATTCTTGGCCATAGTGCAGGGGTGATTCAATGATGTGGATTATTTATTAAGCTGAGTCACAGCGATAAAAGTCATGAAAAACCTTTTAAATCATAGAAGATAGTAGATTTTATTTTCTACTTGACTCTTCTAATGGATTGCTTGTTTTGCAGCAGTTAAACTTGATGTTTGTTATATTTTATCGGTTTAACATTTGTTAAAGGCTAATGATAATTTATTCTCGCATTATCTTAGTCATAATATTTCTTCTTTGGGATAGTTGAGCTCACCATTTCTTTCTTCGTTTCTTCGTGAAATGAGAATATAATTTGGGATTTAGTCGGGAAGCGGAGTGATGGACCAGATGATAGTATTAGTAGTCCCTCACTATTACATTAAATAGTGTGACAATAATCGTAATGAGAACCCCATTGAGTTTGTATATTGTCTAGATGACAATATTTGTATTAAAACTCACAAAGATATGTTTAGTCGTATTTTTACATTTGTTGTATAATTAAGTTGTATTTCAATTTTGTACCATGTATTTGGCGACTCAAGATGGGTGATGTATACCTATTTTGGGGGCGTCACAGATCTGTTATTTGGAAGATCTTGTATTTGGAAAATCTGCTGCCATTTTTCACAAATTAAAATACTTATTTAATTTATGCTGCTATTTGGAAGACCACTACTCTTCTATCTAGAATTCTAGATGATTCTAGTTCAGTAATATTAGTAATAGTGGGCCGAACCCGAACAATGTATTTTTTAATATATATCTATTCAGTAATTCGGATATCTGAACAATGTATTTTTTAAAATCGAACCCGAAACCAAATACCGAGTAATAAATTGGATATAACTAAAATTAGAAAAAAAATCAAAAAACCGAAATAATTCGGTTAAAAAATTTAGGTTGTGTTCGGTAATTCGGTTTTATCCGTTTTTTGCTCAGTCCTAAGTGTGAGGATATTCTTGAAGAATTTGTTTACTATTTTCTAGACTCAAAGTTTCCTTAAACTCAAAAGAAATACTGTAAGACCCCGAATTTTATGAAATGAAAGTATTCAATTTTCTTATAATTATTATTTTATTTAGTAAATGGTTAAATTGATAAAATGTTAAAGTTAAGGGTGATATTTGAAAATTTTGCAAAGAAAACAAGTTGATATAAAATATTTGTTGTGTCGGGGAATATTTCGTACGACGACACAATCATTGGTGGACCCCATAATGGAAGTATTGTCGTATTTAGAAAACGACAGAATTATCTATTTATAAAAATAACGGCGAAAGTTTTACCGTTAAACTGTTGAACTACCCGATAGTAAAAGTAAAGAATATGTCGAATGTAGTTGCATAGTAGCACTACCGGTATTGATTATTGATGCTTACGTAAGAAGTCAACCGGTTATACTCAATTATTATTACGATAATTCTTGATCATATCTCTCATATTATTGATTCAATTATATATTGTCACGGTATCATCTGCATAATATTTTAACATTAAATCAATAATTGATACGACAAAGTTATTCATATTATTATTTGCAATATTGACAATGTCTAAAAAATTCTGTCATGGAGAGGTTTGGTCACCTAATTGCGCGCCAATAGGGAGAAATTCTGATCGGAAAACCCCTCTTTCCTAGGAATGGTTTGGTTGTTAAATATTATGAGTTATAATATTAATGATGAATAAGTTCGTGTTGATTAAAGATGAAATTGATAGTTCCATTGTGTTGGGATTATTAGTGTTAGTGGAAATCGATATTTATTTCGATAATAATTGATGCCTGGAAGTTATATTGACCAGTCGGGTAATTAATCGGATAAATGAGCAATTAATTGCTATTAATTCACATGCTTATAACTATTTGTTCACATGTGTGTACTATTGATTCACATGTATGTACTATTAGGGGATGTGGTGCAAGATTTATAATACTTGCATGACTAAATTAAAAATGGAGGTATAAATGAAGGTACTATACTGTAATTATTTTTTTCACATGTATAAAATTATTGAGTCACATGATTGTACTATTGATTCACATGATATACTATTAGGGGAGGTGGTGCAAGTTTGATAATACTTGCAGGACTAAACTAAAAATGAAAGAAAAGATGAAGATATTATACTGTAATATTTCGAGCCCCAATACGTGCAATTATTGAAACAATATTTTCCTATAAATAGAAGCTCATTCTTCCTTCATTCTCATCAATTCACTAAGACTCACAAGAGCAATTATAGAGAGAGAAGCTATAGATAGATAAGTTATAGAAGAAGCGAAGTCTCCTACTTCAGTTTTCAGTCTTCTTCTGAGGAAATGAGAATATAGCTGGAAGGAGTCGGGGAATGGAGTGATGGTCCAGGATAAGTGGCTTTAGTAGTCCTCACTATTCTGTGAAATAGTGTGATAATAATTGTAATGAGGATTTTATTGAGTGTGAATATTGTCTAGAAGACAATATTCGTTTAAAAACTCAGCTATGTTTTGTCGTATTTTTATACGACAGTTGTATAATTAAGTTGTATTTGAATTTTATACCATGGATTTGGCGACTCAGAATGGGTAATGTATACCACACACACACATTTTATTATATATATATGAATAACTTTTCATCGATAATTTTGAAAAATGGGTAAGTGGGGGTCCATATAATAAGCAAAATTTACAACAAATATTTTATAAAAATCTTCTCTATTTATCTTAATTCACTTGGCTTCACAAAACACATTTTTGAACAACAATTATTCATCATTCTAACTTGCAATATTAACAACCAAATCATTCTCAGGAAAAAGGGGGCTTTCCGATAAGGATTTCTCCTTATTGGCGCGCAATTAGGTGACCAAACTCCTTTACTCGATAGAACTTTCTAGACATCGTCAATAATGCAAATAATAATATGAATAACTTTGTCGTCTCAATTATTGATTTAATAATATAAAATATTGTGACAATAATTGAATGAATAACGTGAGATACTATGCAGCAATTACTATGGCAATAATTAAACAAAACTGAGTGACTTTTCACGTAAGTATCAATAATCAAGATACTTGTAAGACCCCAGCTTTTATGAATAAAGAATAATTTTCTTGAAATATATTTTTGAATATTATGTGTGGATTTGATATAATGTTATAGTTGTGGGTAATATTTACAAATTTTGCAAAGTAAATAAGTGTTTATATAATATTCGATTGGTCGGGGAATATTCGTTTTAACAGGAAATATTCGTACGATGGCACAATCATTGGTGGACCCCACAACGGAAATATTGTCGTAGTTGGAAAACGACAGAATTATCTTTTTATAAAAATAACGGCGAAAGTGTTACCGTTAAAACTGTTGAACTACCCGGTTGTAAAAGTACAGTAATATGCATGGTTGCATAGTAGCACACGGTATTGATTATTGATGCTTACGTGAGAAGTCACTCAGTTATACTCAATTATTGCTACAAGAATTCACGCATCATATCTCTCATATTATTGATTTAATTATTGTCACAGTATCATCTACATTATATTTATTATTATTAAATCAATAATTAAGATGACAAAGTTATTCATATTATTATTTGCAATATTGACAATGTCTAGAAGTTCTGTCAAGGAGAGGTTTGGTCACCTAATTGCGCACCAATAAGGAGAAATCCTTATCTGAAAAGCCCCTTTTTCCATGAAACTAATTCTGGTTGTTAAATATTGTGAGTTATAATATTAATGATGAATAAGTTGTGTTGATTAAAGATGAAATTGATAGTTCCATTGTGTTGTAATTATTAGTGTTAGTGAAAATCGACATTTATTTCGATAATAATTGATGTCTGGAGGTTATATTGACCAATCAGGTAATTAATCGAATAAATGAGTAATTAATTGCTATTATTTCACATGCTTATAACTATTTGTTCACATGTGTGTACTATTGATTCACATTCATGTACTATTAGGGGAGGTGGTGCAAAATTGATAATACTTGCATGACTAAATTAAAAATAGAGGTATAGTTGAAGTTACTATATTGTAATTAGTTTTTTCATATGATTATACAATTGAGTCACATGAATGAACTATTAATTCACATTATTTACTATTAGGGGTGGTGGTGCAAGTTTGATAATACTTGTAGGACTAAATTAAAAATTAAGAAAAAGAGGAATGTATTATACTGTAATATTTCGAGCCCCAAAACGTGCAATTATCGAAACTATATTTTCCTATAAATAGAAGTTCATTCTTCCTTCATTTCTCACCAATTCACAAAAACTTTAGACCAATTATTATAGAGAGAAATTATAGAGAGAAAGAAGAAGAGAAGTCTGCTACCTCACTATTCTAGTATCCAATTTTTCTAAGGTAAGGGGTATTATTCTTTCGTATTCACGAAGAGAGTTATTTTCTTCAATACTCGTAAGGGTTGTTATTCCATTCTTTATTATTATGTTGGAATAACCTGTCTATGCGAAGTACCGCATACATGGTGAAATTCTTCTATTATTCCATTCTTTATTATTATGTTGGAATAACCTGTATGTGCGGTCTATCGCATGCCTGGTGAATTCTGTTATTATTTCATTCTTTATTATTCTGTTGGACCATCACATGCATGCGGATTACGCATGACCTGGTTCCATTCTTTATTATTACATTGGAACATACCGCTCATGCATGCGGATTACGCATGACTCGGTTCCATTCTTTATTATTCATTTGAATAACTCATTCATGCATGCGGATTACGCACGTCTGGTGAATTCTTTTGTTATTCTATTTTTTATTATTATGTTGGAATAATCTGTCTACGTGGATTACCGCATGGTGGTAAAAATCCATTTGCGATTTTATATATTCTATTATACTCATTTGATTAAAGTTTTGGCTTCTATACTCCATGAACTTAGTGGAATATCCTTGATATTTGCGCTTCATCCAGTATCTTTTCATGGAAATATTCTTCTGAGCATTCTTGAATTTTACTCCATAAAGTAGTATCATATTGACAATTTGGACGTTATAGATTTCTAGATAAATTAAATTATAAATTTTAACAAATTTATAATTTAACTTGTTTTATTGAATTCTTATATCATTGTCATCATCCTCATGTTTATAATATGTTGATAGTCATCTGTGGCCTGTAGTGCATAGATGGACTTGGTATGATTATGACCAGGGATTATTCGGTATAATTATGACTGTAATGTTACAAATGATATGCTAAAAGTCCTCATTGGCCGTAGTGCATTGATGAACAGTTGTTGGCATGATCATGACCTTTGATAAATACACGAATATCCTTGGCCCGTAGTGCATGGATAATTTGTGGTCGTGATACTAATGAATATCCTTGGCAGTGATGCGGGGATGATGTGGTTTATTTATTAAGCGAGTCTCAAATGATAAAAGTGATGAAAACCTTTTAAATCATAGAAGATAGTAGATTTTATTCTCTACTTAACTCTTCTG
Source organism: Panax quinquefolius (assembly GCA_020205615.1). NCBI lineage: Eukaryota > Viridiplantae > Streptophyta > Magnoliopsida > Apiales > Araliaceae > Panax > Panax quinquefolius. The sequence goes on from CM035160.1 coordinate 144,708,936, forward strand.
ATGGATTGCTTGTTCCACCGCAGATTAAACTTGATGTTTATTATATTTTATCGGTTTAACTTTGTTGAAGGCTAATCATAATTTATTCGCATTATCTTAGTCATAATATTTTTCATCGGGCTAGTTGAGCTCACCATTTCTTTCTTTGTTCTCTTGAAATGAGAACGTGGCAAGGGACTAGTTGGGGAGCGAGTAATGACCCGGAGATAATAGCATTAGTAGTCCTCACTATTACATTAAATAGTGTGACAATAAATATAATGAGGACTCCATTGAGTGTGGATATTGTCAGATGACAATATTCTTATTAAAACTCTTAGATTATGTTTTGTCGTATTTTACATTGTTGTATATAATAAGTTGTATTTGAATTTTGTACCATGTATTTGGCGACTCAAGATGGGTGATGTATACCTATTTTGGGGGCGCCACAATCTGCATGATAATATTAATGCGCTACTATGCAACCACGCCAGACATCGTACTTTTATCACCTGGTATTTCAACAGTTAACGGTAAAACTTTCGCCGTAATTTTTTATAAAAAAGATATTTTTATCGTTTTCTAACTCCGACAGTAATTTCGTTGTGGGGTCCATCAATGATTGTGTCGTCGTACGAATATTCCCTGATAAAACGAATATTTCCCGACCAAACGAATATTTTATGATATCAAATCCACACCATAATATTCAAAAAGATATTTAGGGAAAAAATAAATTTTTATTCATAAAAGTTGGGGTCTTACAATACCAATCAATAGTCCATCTATGCACTGCGGGTCAAAGATGACTTTCACCACAATTTAAGCATGAGGATGATGACAATTGTAAGACCCCAAATTTTTTAATGAATAAAATCGAATTTTCTCTAATTATTATTGTGAATAATAAGGTGTTAATTTGATATAATACTTTGATTATGGGTGAAATGTGCAAATTTTGCAAAATAAGAAAGTGGTTATAAAATATTCAATTGTCGGAGAATATTCGTTTGGTCGTGGAATATTCTTTCGCTTGGGAATATTAAATACAATAGTAGCGACCATTTGTGGGTCCCATAACGGATAACGGTCAGATGAAGAAAACGACAAAATTGAATAACTGTGACAGCCCCAAAACAGGTCCATTCCATCCAACCCATTCTGAGTCATCAAATACATGGTACAGAAAACAACTACAACTTTATAACAACAATTGTCGTGCAAAATACAATAACATAAATGTTGTGAGTTTTGATACAAATATATAACAACTGTGACTCAAGTCCCAACCTTGGATAGCACGTCACAATGACACCTTACATAAAGGTACACTCAAAAACTTTTTTAGAAATTAGAATATTTGAAAAGTGCTCAAGGAAACCTTCGTACATGGGAGGCCATGCTTCCAGGTTATGATAGATATCATATGGCCACAGAATTATCCTTGGTTGACCCAATAAACCCCAAAGAAAAACGAGAAGATTACTATCATATTCTTTCCAATGGTGAGTCTTCTCTTGACATATCATTATCTCCACTGTCTCTAATTGAGAATTATACTTCAAACAAACACCAAGATCATATAGGTAGTGTGTGTAGATATACTCAGTAAGTCGATGTGCACAACCATGTCTTATGATGACACGAGGTTATATGTCTTTAGACATCTTGTATGATAGTGGCAAAACACCCTTCCAACGTTGGGTTCGCTTCACCCTATTTGATTCACCAAATATAACTACTAAATGATGACCACCGATTCTATTCCCTCATACCCCCCGCTTTCGACCCGCCTACACTCTTATTACACGAAAGGAATCAGAAGCAAAAGGGTGAGCACAACTAGCTTCAATAAAGAATATCATGACTAAAGATAATTAAATTATCAATAGCCTTCATCAATAATAAATCGTAGATTTAGAATATATGGTAGATGATAAAAAATTTCAAACCATAGTTGCGGTGAACGAAAGCAATCCATTAGAAGAGTCAAATAGTACTATAAAGTCTATTATCTTCCACATTAAAATCCACCAACAATGTTTTATTCTCGTAACATCAATCAGTTCTTTTCCACAATTATATGAATAACTTCATAATCATAATTGTAATTCTAAATTCCTCTTCGCATCCAGGACGAAGATAATTTTCATCACATGTCTTTACCTGAAACATCAAAGATCATGGTTATACCAAATCACAGTTCTTGTTTATAATCATACTAACAATTTCATCTTTGCACTACGGGCCAAATATATTCATCAACAGACCATCTTTGCACTACAGGCCAAACATATTCAACAACAGGTCATCTTTGTACTACAGGCCAAAGATATTCAATAATAGTTCATCTTTACACTACGGGCCAAAGATATTCCTCAATAGTTCATATTTGCACTACAGGCCAAATATATTCATCAACAGTTCATATTTGCACTACAGGCCAAATATATTAATAACTCAAAGAAATATATAATCATTTCAGAATTTATATAAACAATAATTATAACCATGTTGATCATTTCACCATTGCACTTAAGCTAAAGATATTCAATGGTCATGATCATACCAGTCAACAATTCAACTTTGCACTACTGGCCAAAGAGAACCCATAGTCATGATCATACCAAAAATCTACCCATCTTTACACTCAAGTCAAAGAGAAATATCATCATTAGGGTTATAAAAATATTATATATAATAGTAAAATCAATATAATCAAAATATCTAGATTTAATCTTAAGAGTAATATTCATAAATCAACTATAATTTGGTTAGAAAAAGAAACCAATTTTGTCATGAATAGTAACTCGTGAATAGTAATCCATAAATAGTAACTCATGATAGTAACTCGTGAATAGTAATCCGACATGAAAAAGGTAGAAATTCCACAATAAAATCCATATCAATATTTCGGTATAATGATATTGAAAGAATAACATTTCTTAAACTTATAAAAAATTTATTTTAATTGTTTACACTTTACTAAATAATGCATTTAATCATCCTAAAATGCCAAACTCATAAGATTTCATCACCAATAACCAAAACCCTCATCAAAAATCTGCATATACCTCATATAGGATTCTCAAGCCATAAAATCCGATTTTCCAATTTTCTTACTTCACATAACATATTTAATTCATTTACTCATAACTAGTCCATTTTCATGAAAAAAACCAAATCAGTACAAACAAATTTTCTTTTTTGAGATTTAGTAGACTATAGTCCCATATTGAACATATATTTTTCTCAGAATTTTTAAAATTCATTTACGATTTTTCATATGGCCAAAACCGCCGAATATTTAGATATTTATCAAAAAATTTACTTTTATCCAAAAATTCCAAAATTCACAAAGTACACTGATATTATATAGATGTACTCCCAATAAAAATTTCATCAATTTTGGAGTTAACCACAAGGAGTTATAAGCGGTTACTTTTAAAATAGTCTTTTCCCGTAAAATTCATAACTCTTAATCTATACATCCAAAAATCACCATTTTTGGACACAATCAATAAAACTCATCAAAATATCATTTTAAATTTCTCTAGAATTTTCTGAAGGTCGGAAGAAGTACGAACTGAAAAACATAATAACCCTTAAAATCCCTTACTATCCCTTACCTCAAAAAAGAAGACTTACATTTGGATATCGGACATAATATTGAAAGAAACTTGCACCGATGAATAGTAACTCACCAAGTATCTAAATACTCATAAAATACACTCGATAATCTAGAGAGAAAAAGAGAGAAAACTTATGAATTCAGGTGTGATTTTCAATTCTAACTTAGCCCTCTATTTATAGGAAAATGTTAAGACGCCTAAAGCAGACTTGACTTGACAGAATCTTTGATGGCTTTACCTGCTACTATTCTACCACCAAAAATCAGCCATGTTCCCCAACAACCAAAAGTGGGGCCTACTCATTTCTAGAATTTTTCACCAAAATCATTTATAAACCCAATTTTCGAATCAGTCGCCTCTTAAAATTCATAACAAATCATTCGTTCATTTTTAACGGTTCAAAATTTGTGGACATATACTCAACTTATATATGTATAACATATCCAAAAATTACAACGATCCAACGGTTAGATTAAAACTTATAACTCACACAATAAAGCTGTAAGAACACTGATTTGATCTTTTAATACCTCCAATCCGACAAAATACTGATAAAATACCTCAACATTAATTCCTTCATTTATAACCACATAAATAAATCCATCATTTATATCCACGACAAATAAATATTTCTTTATCATATAAATCAATAATTAATTATTCACAAATAATATTACAGAATCACAATAATGATAACCAGGAAGTTCCTAGGAAAGAGGGGCCGGCTTTCCGATAAGGATTTCTCCTTGCTGGCGCGCAATTAGGTGACTAAACCTCTCCTTGACAGAACTTTCTAGACATTGACAATAATGCTATCTAATAATATTATTCAAATAATATGAATTATTGATCTGATAATGGACAATCTTTGTTAAAGTGACAATTATTGAAATAATAATAATATAAAATATCAACGCAGAAATTATTGAATCAATAAAATAAAATATCAAGTAACTATCGTAACAATTATTGAGTAAGTGCCTTTCACGTAAGGATCAATAATTCAAAAAAAATCGTATGCAATACCGCAGTGCTACTCGCAATGTAACTCACGGCAGACATCGTATTTTAACCACCGTGTATTCCAACGGTTTTCTGATAACAACTACACCGTTATTTATAAAAACTCAAATTTTGTCGTTTTCTTCATCCGACAGTTATCCGTTATGGGGCCCACAAATTGTTGCGCCGTCGTACTAATATTCCACGACTAAACGAATATTCCCCGACAACAATGAATATTTTATAACCACTTGCGTATTTTGAAAAAATTCATATATCACCCTTAACTTTAACCTTTTATCAATTTAACCATTTACTAAATAGGAAAATTGAATACTTTTATTTCATAAAATTCGGGGTCTTACAATCTCCCCTCCTTATGAAATTTCGTCCCCGAAATTTACGTACCTGGTATTTCAAGAGTTGAGAATACCTTGCTTTCATTTCAGATTTCATCTTCCCTGTCCTCATGATTTCTCCATTGCTCATCTCCTGTATTTCAGATATCATTCTAAAATGCAGCTTCAAAACAAGGGTTAATTGAACAAATTAACATATCACATAATATCCCCACATTATGACTGACCAATAAATAAGCTTAGGTAGGACACACTAGCGAAGGATTTACTCATCTCTCCCTTCCTAGTTCTATTCCCCGATCTCCGCCAGAGATCATATCCCTAAGCTCTGATACCAAATGTGACAGCCCCAAAACAGGTCCATTCCATCCAACCCATTCTGAGTCACCAAATACATGGTACAAAAAACAACTACAACTTTATAACAACAATTGTCGTACAAAATACAACAACATAAATGCTGTGAGTTTTGATACAAATATATACCAACTGTGACTCATGTCCTAACCTTGGATAACACGTCACAATGACACATTACATAAAGGTACACTCAAAAAATGTTTTAGAAATTAGAATCTTTGAAAAGTGCTCAAGGAAACCTTCGTACATGGGAGGCCATGCTTCCAGGTTATGATAGATATCATATGGCCACAGAATTATCCTTGGTTGACCCAATAGACCCCAAAGAAAATCGAGAAGATTACTATCATATTCTTTCCAATGGTGAGTCTTCTCTTGACATATCATTATCTCCATTGTCTCTAATTGAGAATTATACTTCAAACAAACACCAAGATCATATAGGTAGTGCGCGTAGATATACTCAGTAAGTGGATGTACACAACCATGTCTTATGATGACATGAGGTTGTATGTCTTTAGACGTCTTGTATGATAGTGGCAAAACACCCTTCCAACATTGGGTTCGCTTCACCCTATTTGATTCACCAAAAATAACTACTAAATGATGACCACCGATTTCTATTCCCATGTTACCCCATTCGACCGAAATTTACACTCTTATTACACGAAAGGAATTGTGAAGCAAAAAGGGTAAGCACAACTAGCTCAGTAAAGAATATCATGACCAAAGATAATTAAATTATCAATAGCCTTCATCAATAATAAATCAGAGATTTAGAACATATGGTAGATGATAAAAAATTTCAACCATAGTTGCAGCGGAACGAGCAATCCATTAGAAGAGTCAAATAGACTATAAAGTCTATTATCTTCTCCACATTAAAAATCCACCAACAATGTTTTATTCCTGTAACATCAATCAACAGTTCTTTTCCACAATTATATGAATAACTCATAATCATAATTGTAATTCTAAATTCCTCTTCGCATCCAGGATGAAGATAATTTTCATCACATGTGTGACTCCCCCAAAATTAGGTATACATCACCCATCTTGGGTCGTCAGATATATAGTACAAAATTCAAATACAACTTACTAATACAACTGCGTATGCCATTATAATACGACAAAACATAGCTGTGAGTTTGAATACAATTATTGTCTACTAGAGATTATACAAACTCAAAAGGAGTCCTCATTACAATTATTAACACACTATTTCACGTAATAGTGAAGACTACTAATGCTTATCCTCCGGACCGTCACCTAGTTCCCCGACTAGTCCTCGCTATGTTCTCATTTCAAGAGAATAAAGTGAAAGAAAAGGGTGAGCTCAACTAGCCCAAGAAGAAATATTATGACTAAGATAATGCAGAATAAATTATCATTAGTCTCCAACAATGTTAAACCGATAAAATATAATAGACATCAAGTTTAAGCTGCGGTGAACAAGCAATCCATTAAAAGAGTCAAGTAGAAAATAAAATCAACTATCTTTTATGATTAAAAAGGTTTTCATCGCTAATTATCGTTGGGACTCTTAATAAATAATCCACATCATCGAATCACCCCGCACTATGGCAAGGATATTCTTTAGTATCACGACCACAATTATCCATGCACTACTGGTCCAAGAATATTTGTGTATTCATTAATGGTCATGATCATGCCAACAATCGCCCATCAATGCACTACGGCCAATGAGAACTTTTATCACATCATTTGTAACATTACGGTAATGATTACAAGAATAATCCACGGTCATAATCATACCAAGTCCATCTATGCACTATAGGCCACAGATGACTTTCAACAAAATATAAACATGAGGATGATGACAATGATATAAGAATTCAATAAAACAAGTTCAAGAATTATTTTATCTAGGAATTATTAACGTCCAAATTGTCAACATGATACTGTTTTGTAGAGTAAAATTCAAGAATGCTCAGAAAAATATTTCCATGAAAAGATACTGGATGAAGCGCAAATATCAAGGATATTCCACTAATTTCATGGAGTATAGAAGTCAAAACTTTAACCAACTGAGTATAATAAAGAAGGGAATAACAACAGAAATCACCATGTATGCGGTACTTTGCATAGGCAAGTTATTCCAACAGAATAATAATAATGGAACCAGGTCAGGTGAAAATCACACCGACAGGATGTTCCAACAGAATAATAAAGAATGAAATAATAAAGACAGAACCAGGTCCGGTGTAAAACACACAGACAGGATGTTCCAACAGAATAATAATAAAGACGGAACCAGGTCCGATGTAAAACACACAGACGAGGATGTTCCAATGAGAATAATAAAAGAATGTCACCAAGTATAGGGGTAGCCAGCGTATCTGAGTTATTCCAATGAATAATAAGAAATGGAATAACAACAGTTCTCTTCATGAATAAGAATGAATAACACCCTTACGAGTACAACAAATAATATTCCTACCTTAAGAAGAAAATCTTTGGATATATAAGTAGTGAAGTAGCAGAATACTTTCTTCTTTCTCTCTATAGTTTATCTCTCAGAGTTTCAAATTGAATTAAGTAAGAAAATAATGAATGAATGAGCTTCTATTTATAGAAAAATGGAATGCATAGTAACTAACTCATGAGCAGTCGAGATTGATTTACTTTAATCTGACGATCCATATTTAAAGCAAAATCTTTTAAATAAAATATAATATATTCTATTTATAATCTAATAAAAACGAATAACTTTATAAAAGATTTTACTATACAAACACTATGCAGATAATTATACAAATACTATGCATAATAAAATATAATATATTCTAATTATTGTCTAATAAAGCAGATAAATTTATAAAAGTATTTTGTTTTATATAAAAAGATTTTACTATGCAAAACACTATGCGAGACTTTATGCAACACTATGCATAATAGAATATAATATATTCTATTTGTAAAATAACTTTATAAAAGTATTTACATTTTTATATAAAAGATTTTCGTATTATTACATTAATAATACCAACAAAACCGAGTGACTTATCACTTAAGCATCAATAATTAATACCGTATTGTTCTTATGCAACCACGCCAGCGTATTACTATAATTTTAACAAGGTGTTTCAACAGATTAATGATAAAACTTCCGCCGTTATTTTCATAAAAGTATTTTTGTCGTTTTCTCAATTTGACAATAATTCCGTTATGGGGTCCACCAATGATTGTGCCGTTGTACTAATATTCCTGTTAAAAGCGAATATTCTTGACCAATCGAATATTATATAACAACTTGCGTACTTTTGCAAAATTTATAAATATTACCCACAACTATTATATCAATTTCACTCCATAATATTAAAAATAATATTTATAGAAAATTCATCTTTATTCAAAAAGTTGGGGTTTACAATCTCCCTTCTTATGAAATTTAGCCCTCGAAATTAGGGAATTACGATCTGGTATGTCGAAGAGGTAAGGATACCTTAATTTCATTTCAGATTCTAACTCCCAAGTCATTTCCTCAACATCGTGGTTTCTCCACAAAACTTTGACTTGTGGTATAACCTTGGTGCGTAGAATATGTTCCTTCTTATCCAAGATTTGAACAGGAACCTCTTCATACGTCAAATCTTCCGCTATTTCGTCCGGTTCCAACTCAATAATGTGGTTCGGGTCTTCCACATATTTACGTAACATGGATATGTGAAAAACGTTATGAACACGAGACATACTTGGCGGTAAAGCGAGTCTATAGGCCACAGTTCCTACTCGATCAAGGATTAAATATGGGCCGATAAATCGAGGATTAGGCTTTCCTCTCTTTCCAAATCTCGTAACCCCTTTCCATGGAGCAACACGTAACAACACATGATCTCCTATATCGAATTCCACGTCCTTTCGATGAAGATCAGCATAACTCTTTTGTCGATCTTGTGAGGTTTTTATACGTTGCCGGATCGTTTGAATCTTTTCTGTAGTTATACGTACCAACTCTGGTCCCAACAACGTTGCTTCACCCACCTCATCCCTCGCATCTTTGGAAAAGCGACACTTTCTTCCATACAACGCTTGAATGGAGCCATGCCAATACTTGCTTGATAAGCTGTTGTTGTAGGAAAACTCCACCAATGGTAAGAACTTGTCCCAACTTCCCTTGAAATCAAGGACATAGAGTCTTAATAGATCTTCAAGAGTTTGAATAGTCCTCTCTGACTGTCCCTCCGTCTGAGGATGATATGCCGAGCTAAATCGTAAATCTGTGCCCATAGCTTTCTGCAAACTAACCTAAAATCGTGAAGTGAATCTTGGGTCTCGATCAGAAACTATGGATACTGGCATACCATGCAATCTTACAACCTCGTTTATGTACATACGAGCAAGACGTTCAAATGTATAAGTGTGACGCCCACAAAATAGGTCCATTCCATCCAACCCATTCTGAGTCGCCAAATACATGGTACAGAAATAACTACAACTTTATTAATACATTTGTCGTGCAAAATACGACAACATATATACTGTGAGTTTAAATATAATTATTGTCTTCTAGACAATATACATACCCAAATAAATCTTCATCACAATTATTTATACATTATTTTACAAAAATTGTGAGGACTACTAAATAACTCTCTCTAGAACCTTCATTCCATACCCCGACTAGTACTCGCTACATTCTCGCCTCCTGAGAAGAAAAATGGAACAACAAGGAAAAGGGTGAGCTCAACTAGCCCAGTAAAGAATATTATGACTAAGATAATATACAACAAATTATCGTTAGTCTCCAACGAGGAAAAATCTAATAGAATACAATAGACAACCGGTTTTAAATCAATCTTTGCGGTGAAATAATAATTCATTAGAAGAGTTAAGTAGAGAATGCAAACTACTATCTTACTATATATGAATTTAAAAGTTCATCGTCGATATTTTATCCTGTAACATCAATCAATATATATACGGAATCAAATATTGACTTTACACTACAGCCAAAGATATTCATCGATTGGTCATGTTCATCTAAACACTGCATTCATCTTTGCACTACGGGCCAAAGATATTAATCGATTAGTCATGTTCATCTCAACACTGTTCATCTTTTACACTACGGGCAAAAGATATTCAAGAAATCATTCATCTTTGCACTACAGGCCAAAGATATTCAGTAATATCATCATTTAGGACTGAGGATGATGAAAAATATTTTAAAGGAAACGAATCCAGTGAAACAAAAGAATAAATATTAAGGATTCGTATTTTAAACAATCCAGGTTCAAAAATACTTCATAAGTAATCAGAGTGGAGTAAAATTCAAGAATGATCAAAACATGGATACAATCAAAGCTAGTATCCATAATAGATATTTTGGACAAAAAAGAAGAAATTTCATTTTTTGGTGAATAGTGCCGTATTCGTGAATAGTAACTCCGACACCAAAAGATAGAAATTTCACAAAAAACATCTTCACGCTTCGTGAATAGTACTCGTGAATAGTAACTCGTGAATAGTACTCGTGAATAGTAACTCGTGAATAGTACTCGTGAATAGTAACTCATGAAATAGTAACCCCGACATGAAAAAGTTTCAAATTTGATAAAAATTTCTAACCAATATTTCGGCATAATGATATTGAAGAAATAATATCATTTTCGAATAAAATAACATCCCTTACCTCGAAAGACAAGTGCTTAGTTGAAACAGGATATAGGCTATGACTTGAACTTGCAATAGTATAGCAATACTCAAAGTATACTCAAAATACTCACAAGAATACTCGATAATATAGAGAGAAAACTTCAATTTCGGTGTGATTTTCAATTCTAACCCAAGCACCCTATTTATAGGAAAATGATTAGAACATTAAAGCGTAAAATTTAATAAAATATTAATATATATTTATTAAATTCCTACGCACCAAAATCTGATTCAAACCATCACCACCAAGAGTGACTCACCTTGCCTAACTAAAAAAAACGTTTTTCTTATTAAAAATATTTAAAACTTCAAAATTAATTATTTTGAACTTCAAAACTTCAATAATTCACAATAAATAGCCCTTTTATCGGAAAAATTGAATCTCATGACTTTTTTTATAGAAAATTCAATTCTCTACAACTTTGCGAGAAGAAAGTTTTTCCAAATTCCAAATGTAAATTAAAGAAATCCATAAGCGGGTGATTTTACAATTTATAATCAAATTTCGATCAAGAAATGGGGTCCAATTTACATGTTTAACATGTTTTAAACATTTATTGCAACAAAATACTCTTTCTCCTCGTATACTCATATATCACACATTCATTATAAAAATATCACCAGTTAATATATTATTAAAATAATATATTTAAATGAATTATTTTATCGAGAAAAGATAAAATATTAATTTTCAACAATTGTCACATTAAAAATTTTCTCCATCTATATCCACATAAAATCAATATTTTCCTCATCATATAAATCAATAATTAATTATTCACAAATAATATTACAGAATCACAAGATCTTGGCAACAGTAGTTCCGGGAAAGAGGGCTTTCAATAAGGATCTCTCTTCTCGACGGCAGCAATTAGGTGACCAAACCTCTCCCTGTATGCAGAACTTTCTAGACATTTCCAATAATTTTATCCAATAATATTATTCAGATAATATGAATTATTACTCCGATAATGGAAAATACTATATAATGACAATTTATTGAAACAACAATAATATAAAATATCAATATGAAGAATTATTAAATCAATAAAATCTCGAATAAATAATTATCGTAACCATTATTGAGTAGTGCCTTTTTACGTAAGAATCAATAATTGGTGCAATACCGTTTGCTACTGTTTAACAACGTGTATTAGTGTGTTTTAACCACCGGGTATTCCAACAATGATAGCGGTAACAACTACGTAGTTATTTTTAAACAACTTATATTTGTCGTTTTCTTCCTCCAATCGCTTCCAGAGTTATGGGGCCCCACATACGGTCATGGCCGTCGAATTTAAATCCGTGGATGAAATTTCGTCCTCCAACAGGAAAAAATCTAATAGAATACAATAGACAACCAGTTTTAAATCAATTTTCGCAGCGGAAATATTCATTATGTCGGGGAATATTCGTAATTATTTAAGAAGTTAATGGCATAATCGTAATAATATGTTATGTATATTTAATTTAATCTATGGTGATAGAATAAATTAAATAGCTTAATATTTATTATTTAATATTTTAAAAATATTAAATATAAATTAATAAGAGGAGTCTTATTAATATTATTACAATTATTATTATTTTAATTTCTAAAAGAGTTTAGGAATAATTTAATATAAGTACTCTCATTTATTCCTAATTGGATTAGGAAGGAAAATTAGTTAAAGGAGTTTAATTAATTCTCCCTAATAAGATTAGGGAGCTTAATTAATTAAAAGAATTTAATTAATTAAATAAATCCCAATTCCTTAATTGTTAAGGTGGGTTGCCTATATCTATAAATAAGAGGAGTCTTATTATGGGTGAAGGGGGTTGTTGACTTTTTACAACATACGACATAATTCCAATTTGTTGGAGAGTACGTTCTTTTCTATACAGATAGGAAAAACTAGGGTTTGAGCCAATACCCCTTCTTCTTAAAAATCTTCTTCCTTGGTGGATCACCTCTAGAGGCCAAACATTTGGGTGGCTGACGTTGATCAAAGGAAGGAACCAAACCCGGTGGATTCAAGTTGAACGCGAAAAGGATTGGAGGTGAACTTGTACCTGAGGAAGCTCGATCTTCAAGGTTATGATTCTTATTCATCTTTTTCGTTTAATTAATAATTGTGCATAAAGGGTGATCCGGGTATATGGTTTGTAAAATTTTTAAACTTTGATTTATCTCGCTTCCGCTTATTTTTGCAATTTGATTGCGTTCTTGAATATTACAAACCTAACAGTGGCATCAGAGCCAGACCTTTATGCGAATTATTAATTGTTCAGATTTGATATGTATGTTGATATGTGTTTAGAACAATTTAATTGGGCATAATATAATTGTATAAAATTTATTAAAAAATAAAAAATAAAAAAAATCGGTATGCGCAGTTGATGAATTGAACCATTGGATTACTAATACGTATTATTCAATTTACTAACCATTAAAAATGCGTGATCTTTGTATTATGAATTCTGGCGACTTCTTTGGAGGTTGTATATATGTTATATATATTATATTATATATATTACTATAATGTTAAGCAAAAGCGGATTAGTAATACATGACTGAGACATTTCTTTTTTTTTTTTTCAAAGGTGGTGCCCATGCAATCAAGTAGCGACCATGTTAATAAAGACATATACGGAAATCGAACAAGATAAAGGATTTAAGAAAAGAGATTATATATATATATATATATTAACGTAATATATATTTATATATATATAATAATTTTATAATTAAAATAAAAGGTTTATTTTAATTTTAAAATAATAGGTTTATTTTAATTTTAAAATTAAATTTCATGCTAACTAATTAGAGTTGGAATTGGATTCCATGATAACTAATTGGAGTTGAAATTGGATTGCCTTATTTCCTTAAATAAAGGAGTTTATTTAGATATGAAATAAGATTTCATATTATTCAAAATAAAAGAGTTTATTTGTGAATAGGAAAGAGAATCCTAATTTCCTTAAATAAAGGAGTTTATTTAGATATGAAATAAGATTTCATATTATTCAAAATAAAAGAGTTTATTTGTGAATAAGAAAGAGAATCCTAATTTCCTTAAATAAAGGAGTTTATTTAAATATGAAATAAGATTTCATATTATTCAAAATAAAGGAGTTTATTTGTGAATAGAAAAAAAAAAAAAAAATCGTATTTCCTTTAATAATTTTTTTTTTTTATATATATGGAATTGGATTCCATAATTAATTAAAATAAAGGAGTTTATTTTGATTAAAGTTTTGATTAAAATAAAATAGTTTATTTTATTCAAAATTGGATAAATTAAAATAAAATAGTTTTATTTTGATTTAAATTTGGATTAAAATAAAGGAGTTTATTTTGATTCAAAAATAGATTTTATACTAACTAAATTTGTCCATTAAATGATATCAATATATATATTAAATGTTTATTATTCATAAGATGAATGTTATTTATTGATACATATGGTGATGTGTATGATAATAAATGGGATTGATTATGGACTATATTGACCAATGTGATTGAATTTTATTTTAGTTGGATGCATGAATGTATGGGTTTTTTTATTAAATGGAATTCTGCGTACCTCATCTTCTCTAATTTTTTTCTTAATATAAATTTATATCTCCTCCTATGTACTTCCCTCGATGGCGATCAAGGTTTCTATTTATTTTAAATAGTTTTGTAATAGGAATAGTTAGAATTAATTTTGAAAAATTGGAGATCAAGGAACAAAGGCGCTTGAAGACCCGTTTGTAATGGAGCCCAGGGTTTAAATGTAATAATTATATTTAAATATTATTTCTTGCACCCCTAGGAGTTTGACCTTTTGGTTCACTTGGTGGCTCTAGTGAACCAAACTAGAATAAAAGTCCATAATCAATCCAAGTAAAGTATAGTATTCTATATGTGCATGCTTATACTATATATATATTATATATATGCAAACATCTTCAGCATGTTAATTAATACGACGCGTATTTTATATATATATTTGCAAATACGCGTTAAACAAGATGAGACAAATTAATAACAAACCCTCAAATTTTTATATTAAGTCCTAAGCGTTCAAAGATATTTGGAATATAGAGCGTCAGCCTTCTAGCATGATAAAATTAATAGAGTATTAAATATTTAATATGAGTTTGTTGTGTCACCACAAGGCAAGTATTAAGTATTTAAGATGTTAATTTATCACATTTGATGCTTATAAAGAAAATTGAACAATATTGTTTTGTTGTGTCACCACAAGGATGATATTTTTCTTTTTGAATATATGGAGTGCTAGGTCGGACTTACCTTGGATAATTTTGATTCGGATGTGCCACCACTTGATCAAAATAATCTAAGAGAGCAAAAAGAAAAGGAGTTGCATAGTTGATGTAATTGACAAAAGTTGTCTACCTATTTATTTATATATAGTTTGTTGTGTCACCACGAGGCTATATACATTTGAAATGGGATCCTTATTCTCACTTAGCAAATCTTTAATTAGATTTTTTAGAACTATATAAGTGAGAGTAATATAGTTTGAAGAAAATAGTGGGAGATACCAATTTAAAACAAGACCTAATTTATTTTGGTAATTAATAAAAGAATGTATGTTAAAATGTTGTTAATTACAAATTCATTTCTACGAATTTTACAATGTCTAAAATTACTATCAACTGCGAAGCATATTAGATGCTAAATTAACCGAATAAGAATTAAGCGGATTGGTTAAGAAATTTGAGAATAGTTCTCATAGCATTTGAAAAGCTATCTTATGTCATATCGCTTTATCCTCGCAATGGTTGAAGATAATGCCTTTGAGGAAGAGATTGCTACTTTTAGAAAGTGGCAAGATGATGCACTGATTGGCTCGATGCATCATGCTCTCGCATCCACGGAAAGTAACTTGAGCTTGTTGCACAAGATGAAACTATGGATGCTCCTACTATATTCTTGCACATCAAGAAGTTGATGGTGAGAAAAGTAGGACTAATAGATATCAGATATCTAAGGAGCTCTTCCGATCTAGAATGGCCAATGACACTATAAGTACAGACAAAAGTCCTAAATATTATCAATTTGATTGATCAATTAGGACAACAGGTTTTGTCATGGATGGAGAGTTGAGCTAAGATTTGATCTTGCACTCACTCCCGGACTCCTTTCACAATTGTTATGAATTTTTCATATGAACAAGCTAGATATCGGTCTCATTGATTTGCTTAACATGTTGAAAAATGTTGAGAGTCACTTTCAACCAAGAAAGACCATGTCTTCTTGGTAGGGGCAAAAGGATCTTACGAAAAGAAGAGCGATTCAAAGAAAGTATATAGAAAGGCATAAACAAAGGATAATAAGAACAAAACCGATCACGGATAGCAAAGGAGCTTGCTTCCACCTGCAATAAGCATGGACAACGGAAAGAAAGCTGCGAGAAGCACCTTGCGATGTTAGCTAACCAAAGAAGCTTAGTGAAGTTTTGCCATAACAATCTGATTTTGTTCATGATTGAAATAAATTTTTCTTTAAGTCGAGGTTCTACTTGGGTATTGGATACCGACTTTGGTTATCATAAATATAGATTTATGAAGGGACCAAGCGAAGTAGAAAGTTAAACAAAGATAAGTAATCCTATGTGTGGAAAATGAAGCAAAGTTCTTTGCATTAGCTATAGAAACTTATAGTTTAGCACTGCCTACGGGCAAATCTATTAAGTCAATAAGTTGTTATTGTATTCCAATTCTTGTTAGAAACATTATTTCCATTTTATTGTTGGACAATAAAATTTTTGGTATTATAATTAAGAATAATTGTTGTTCTATTTATAATAATAATGTTTCGTATAGAACTGAAAGATTACTTAATGGATTTTGTATAATTGACTTACGTGAAAAATTATTTTGTAAATTGAACAAACTAGTATAAGAAAAGGAGATGATCATTCAAAGAGTTGAATGTATGTATTTGTTGAAATACAAGTGTGAATTATTTGAAAGGTTCAAAGAATTCAGAAGTGAAACAAATTGGCAAAGTATTAAGATTCTTTGATTAGATCAAGGAATAAATACTTGTGCAATAAGTTTCAAGATCATCTCAAATGGTTTTCTCATAATGGACGCCTCCTGATACGTAATAATTAATTGATGTATCTGAAAGGAAAAATCGTACCTTGTTGGACATGGTGCGGTCCATAATGATTTTCTGAGACATTCCAAAGTATCATTCGGGATAATGTCCTAGAAAATGGACATATCTACGAAAATGGTAACCTCAAAATCCAGCCCCAAGACTCCATAAAAGTTATGGATAGAGAGGATTCTTAATCTTAAGTATGTTAAGATAAGGGTTGTCAACTTATGTGAAAAGGTTTCAAAGGATAAGCTTGGGACAAGATTTGACATGTACATTTGTGGGACATCCTAAAGTAAGTTTAGGGTATATGTTCTATAATTCTACTTAGCAAAAGGTGTTTGTTACGAAACACGTCGCTTTCTATGATAAAGGTGTTTATCATTAAAAGGGGCTAGTGGGAGGATAATAGATCTTGAAGAGTTCAAGAACCACAAAATACTATAAGTCAAATAAGAGGAACACCGTAGATAGACCTATTATACCACTGTTGAATCGTCAGAATCGGAATAGTACCAAAGATACCTAGGAGGTATAGATTCATCATGGATGATGGTGATGAGGTACACATCATAGAAGATGATGATCCGAGTTACATTCGATGAGGTAAGACTTCTAGTGTGTACAAAAGATCATTGGGAGCATCGTGACATTCCTAGTACTATATGTTGATATACTACGGATAAGGAATGACATACCAATGCTACAATCAGTAAAGATAAAGTTGTCTAAACATTCCTCGATGAATGATTTGGAAGAGTATCTAAATTGGGGATAAAATCTATATAGATTGATACAAGAGGATGCTCAACTTAACCCAATGAACGTATATTCATTTGATGCTAAAGTTGTTTAGCATGGTAAACTCCAAGAGATGTCTCATGTCGATGAGCTATGGAGTGTATCTCTCTTAATAGTCCCCATGGACTCACGAAAAGAGAGGTCGCATGAGTGACAATCATGTATGCAATGAAATGTACGAGACACGATGTTGATCGGTCATATTATGGAGAAGTTCACTATGAAGTCGTTGAAAACATCTTAAAGTGCTTAGCAAGCACTAAGGATGTGATCATATTCATGGTGGGTCTAAATTAAAACTAGAGGGCTTAATGCAGACTCAAGTTTTTCGAGATGGACCAAGACGACGAAAAAATCCACTTTAAGGTAATGTGTTACCTTGAGCAAGTGGGTTCGATTGAATTTGAAAGGTTCCAAACAAGCAAAGAGATTCTTTGGTTTAGTGATAAAGACAAATTATATAGCTATAAATGAAGTCGCAAGTTGATTGTTTGGATTAAAAGTTCATTACAGAACTAGGAATAGTTCCTAAGTCTCATCTTGGATCTAAACATGTGTTGTGGCACTTTCATTTGATTATTAGAATCATTGAAAGATGGGAAATCACTATAGAGATAGTGGACTTTCATGAACAACATTACATATCCATTAACTAAAGCTTATCCAATGGCAGCAGGATAATCGTCACTTAGCAGAAGAAGAAGAGTATGAGATACCATGACGATTGGCTTTAGTGCAAAGTGGGAGATTGAAAGTAGTATGCACAAGCCAATCATGTTTAATGATAAAGCATATACTTTGTAACAATCTTATTCATTTATTAATAAAAAGTATTAATTTATTAAAGGCTTTTAATTATCTACATGATGCTATTTTATTATATGTGATAAACCCATAGTTTTAAGCAATGCTTTTAGAATATTGATGATGATCATTCTAATGAGATCTAAATTCTTAGAAAGCTTAAAACTAAAATAGTTCCCAATCATTGGATTACTAAATTGGGGATTAGTGAATCCAGGATAGATTGGGTACATACGTTGCTTGCTCATTGGATGAGGATGATTGATCTCATGATCATTTGTGTGGAGACACTAAAGCAAGTATGTAGGTGCTTATTAGAGAATAAGTTCATCGAACGTGGCTCGCTAAGGAATACCTAATGGAGTTTTTTACTTGCTGTCAATAGGAATTCTCAGTAGTGATAGTAAGACAAGTGATCCTTGGACTTGAGATCATCATAGTATCTTGTGTATGATGAGTTATACTTTGACTTATTCCTTAAGACCCTTAGGGTATATCAAAGGGTATGCTTGGGTATAATAAGTTGTACATGGAGATAATGTATGATCAATAAAGAATCTACCACCACTTATTAAAAGAAAGAGAAATGTCTATGTGATTCGATAAATGACAACCCAAAGAGTCCTTGGTTAAGGCGAAGAATGAAATTAGAAAGGAGTTTCTAATTTGCATTATTTGGAGTTGTGCATTTAAGGATCGAAATACATATAATTAAATAAAATAAGACTTGTGAAGAATTCCATGTCTTATATTTAATTGGGACATTGTATGGTGGAAGGATTGAATCAGACGGTAACTATTTACTCAAAGGTTCTTTAATGATTAATGTTGAAATCTATATTATCCGGAAAGTCGTTGATACTAGTAGGAGAGCTTATCCCTATTGTAGAATAAATATTATTTATTTAAATAAATTAATTATTTAATTTATTTATTTAAATAAGATTAGAATTGTTCTAATTGATTTATTCACAACCAGGTTTAATAATATGGAGAACCTAAAGGTCACACCATTAAAGGAAGAATAATTATTTAAGAAGTTAATGGCATAATCGTAATAATATGTTATGTATATTTAATTTAATCTATGGTGATAGAATAAATTAAATAGCTTAATATTTATTATTTAATATTTTAGAAATATTAAATATAAATTAATAAGAGGAGTCTTATTAATATTATTACAATTATTATTATTTTAATTTCTAAAAGAGTTTAGGAATTAATTTAATATAAGTACTCTCATTTATTCCTGATTGGATTAGGAAGAAAAATTAGTTAAAGGAGTTTAATTAATTCTCCCTAATAAGATTAGGGAGCTTAATTAATTAAAAGAATTTAATTAATTAAATAAATCCCAATTCCTTAATTGTTAAGGTGGGTTGCCCACATCTATAAATAAGAGGAGTCTTATTATGGGTGAAGGGGGTTGTTGACTTTTACAACATACGACATAATTCCAATTTGTTGGAGAGTACGTTCTTTTCTATACAGATAGGAAAAACTAGGGTTTGAGCCAATACCCCTTCTTCTTGAAAAATCTTCTTCCTTGGTGGATCACCTCTAGAGGCCAAACGTTTGGGTGGCTGACGTTGATCTAAGGAAGGAACCAAACCCGGTGGATTCAAGTTGAACGCGAAAAGGATTGGAGGTGAACCTGTACCTGAGGAAGCTCGATCTTCAAGGGTGTGATTCTTATTCATCTTTTTTGTTTAATTATTAATTGTGCATAAAGGGTGATCCGGGTATATGGTTTGTAAAATTTTTAAACTCTGATTTATCTCGCTTCCGCTTATTTTTGCAATTTGATTGCGTTCTTAAATATTACAAACCTAACAGTTGGTCATGTTCATCTCAACACCTGTTCATCTTTGCACTATGGGCCAAAGATATTCATCAAAAAATCATTCATCTTTGCACTACAGGCCAAAGATATTCAATAATATCATCATTTAGGACCGAGGATGATGAAAAATATTTTAAAGGAAAGCGAATCCGGTGAAACAAAAGAACAAATATTAAGGATTCAGTATTTTAAACAATCCAAGTTCAAAAATACTTCATACGTAATCGAGTGGAGTAAAATTCAAGAATGATCAAAACATGGATACAATCAAAGCTAGTATCCATAATAGATATTTTGGACAAAAAGAAGAAATTTCATTTTTCGATGAATAGTGTCGTATTCGTGAATAGTGTCGTATACGTGAATAGTGTCGTATACGTGAATAATAACTCCGACAACAAAAGATAGAAATTTCACAAAAAACATCTTCACACTTCGTGAATAGTACTCGTGAATAGTAACTCATGAATAGTAACCCCGACATAAAAAAGTTTCAAATTTGATAAAAATTTCCAACCAATATTTCGACATAATGATATTGAAGAAATAATATCATTTTCGAATAAAATAACATCCCTTACCTCGAAAAGCATGATTACTTAAATAAAACACAGGATATAGGCTATGACTTGAACTTGCACCGTATAGCAATACTCAAAGTATACTCAAAATACTCACAAGAATACCGATAATATATAGAGAGAAAACTTCAATTTACGGTGTGATTTTCAATTCTAACCCAAGACCTTATTTATAGGAAAACGCTTAGAACACCAAAGCGTAAAATTTAATAAAATATTAATATATATTTATTAAATTCTACGCACTCCAAAATCTGATTCAAACCATCACCGCCAAGACCGACTCACCTTGCCTAACTCAAAAAAAAACGTTTTTCTTATTAAAAATTTAAAACATCAAAATTAATTATTTTGAGCTTCGTAACTTCAATAATTCACAATAAATAGCTCTTTTATCAGAAAATTCGAATCTAGTGATATTTTAATAGGAAATTCAATTTCTACAACTTTGTAGAAGAAAGTTTTCCAAATTCCAAATGTAAATTAACCAAATCCATAAACCAAGCGATTTTCTTTGCTATAATCAAATTTCAGTCAAGAAATGAGGTCCACCGACATGTATAACATGTTTTAAACATTTATTGCAACAAAAATACTCTTTCTCCTCGTATACTCATATATCACACATTCATTGTAAAAATATCACCGTTAATATATTATTAAAATAATATATTTAAATGAATTATTTTATCGTAAAAGATAAAATATTAATTTTCAACAATTGTCACATTAAAATTTTCTCCATCTATATCCACATAAAATCAATATTTTCCTCATCATATAAATTAATAATTAATTATTCACAAATAATATTACAGAATTAAGATCTTGCAACCGTGTAGCTCCCAAGAAAAAGAGGGCTTTCAATAAGGATCTCTCCTTCTCTGGGCGCATGATTAGGTGACCAAACCTCTCCTCAGCATGTAACTTTCTAGACATTGCCAATAATGTTATCCAATAATATTATTCAGATAATATGAATTATTACTCCGATAATGGAAAATACTATGTAATGACAATTTATTGAAACAACAAAGAATATAAAATATCAACGCAACAATTATTAAATCAATAAAATCGAATAAAAGAATTAATCTGTAACCATTATCGAGTAGTGCCTTCTTTACGTAAGAATCAATAATTGGTGCAATCTGGTGCTTCTTTGTTCAACAACACGATTAGTGTGTTTTTAACCACCGGTATTCAACAAGATAATCTGTGTAATAACTACGCCTAGTTATTTTTAAACAACTTATATTTGTCGTTTTCTTCCTCCAATCTTTTCAGTTATGGGGCCCACATTACATGGTCGCACTGCATTGTCATACGAATATTCCCCGAAACATAATGAATATTTTATAACCACTTGCTTATTGAAATATTTATGATTTTACCCATAACTAACCATATTAATCAAATCAACCCTTACTATTTCAAAATAATAAATAGATGAAATTCCATTTTATTAAAAAAAATTCGGGGTCTTACAATAATTTTCTCGTATCGGTAAGAAATGAGCAGACTTGGTCAATCTATCAACAATGACCCAAATTGCATCTATGCCTTGAGAAACTTTGGGAAGACCAAAGATGTGAAATCCATGGTAATGTGCTCCCACTTCCATTCTGGAATTTCAAGTGGTTCTGATGGACCTTTTGGTACTTGATGCTCGCTTTTGACTTCGTTGACACGTTAGACACCTTGAGATAAACAGCGTTATCTCTCTCTTCATATTGCCCCACCAAATTGTATGTCGAAGATCATGATACATTTTGGTACTCCCAGGATGGATTGCAAACGGTGTGTTGTGCACCTCCATCGTGATTTTATTCTTTAAATCAGGGTCGTTAGGAACACAAAGTCTGGAGTTGACTTGAAGTATTCCTTCTTCATCGATTCTTGCTTCCGGCATCGCACCTTCTTACACTTTCTTCCTCATACGCATCAGCTCCGGATCTGTAATTTGAGCAGCTTTAATTTTATCAATTAAAGTCGGTTCTACTTGTATATTTTCCATCATCACATGGGTCCTTGGAGTCTTTATCTCTATCTCCATCCTTTGCAAGTCATACAAAATGGGCCTTTACATTGACAATATTGCACTCGTACCCGCATATGATCTTCTACTCAATGCGTCAACTATCACGTTCGCTTTTCCAGGATGGTATTGGATAGTATGATCATAATCTTTCAACAGTTCAAGCCAACGTCGTTGTCGCATGTTGAGTTCCTTTTGAGTGAAGAAATATTTGAGGCTTTTATGATCCGTAAAGATCTCCACTTTCTCCCCATACAAGTAATGCCTCCAAATCTTTAGTGTGAAGACAACCGCTGCCAACTCTAGATCATGAGTAGGATAATTTCTCTCATATTCTTTGAGTTGTCGTGAGGCATAGGCTATAACTTTTCCATGTTGCATGAGAACACATCCTAACCCTTCATTTCAAGCATCACGGTAGATGACAAATCCTCAGAACCGGATGGTATTGTCGTAACAGTCTTTGAAATGAGTCTCTCTTGAGTTCTTGAAAACTCTTCTCACATTCCTCGCTCCAACCGAACTTTGTATTTTTTTTGAGTCGGTGAGTTAGTGGAGTAGCGATTTGAGAAACCCTTCTACGAATCTCCGATAATAATCGCCTAAGCCGAGAAAGCTACGACTTGATTCATCGATTTAGGTTGCTCCCGACTTTGAATAGCTTCAATCTTTGCTAGGTCAGCGGATATTCCATGACTTGATACCACGTGCCCAAGGAATGCTACTTCCTCGCCGCGAACTCGTATTTCTTCACTTGGCATAAAGCTTATATTCACGAAGCTTTTGGAGTATCGACCTCAAGTGTTGCTTTCATGATCTTCATGGGTTTTGGAATATATGAGGATGTCATCAATAAAGAGCGACCACAAAGTGATCCAAATATTCCTTGAATACTCGGTTCATCATATCCATGAAGGCGGAGGAGCATTAGTCAATCCAAAGGACATGACTAGGAATTCATAATGCCGTCATGCAAGAGTTCGAAAGTCGTCTTTGGAATGTCATCGGTTTTAATCTTCAATTGGTGATATCCGGAACGAAGATCAATCTTTGAAAAGAATTTGGCTCCTTGCGGTGGTCAAACAGGTCATCAATACGTGGCAATGGGTACCTTTATTTTGATGGTGACATGATTCAACTCCCGATAATCAATACAAAGTCGCATACTCCCATCTTTCTTCTTCACGAATAGAACAGGAGCACCCCAAGGAGAAGTACTAGGACGAATAAAGCCAATGTCTAACAATTCCTGCAGTTGAGTTTTTAACTCCTGAAGTTCAATAGGAGCCATTCGATATTGGGATTTAAAAATGGGTTTTGTACCGGGTTCAAGGTCGATACAAAATTCAATTTCACGCTCTGGGGGTAGGCCAAGAAGTTCTTCAGGGAATACGTCAGGAAATTCATTAACAATAGAAATATTATTCAAAACTGACGTATTTTTGTTTAGATATGTGACATGAGCTAAGAAAGCTTGACATCTATTTTTCAATAAATGAATAGCTTTATGGCTTGAGATGACAGTGATTGATTTTAATGGTTTGGTTGCTTAAATTTGCATAATAGGTCGATTAGGAATATGAAAGCTAACAACCTTATTTAAAACAATCAATTTTTGCATGATGAGTGAGTTAACCAATCAATCCCTAGAATTACATCAAATGCAAGTATTTTTAATGCAATAAGATCGACAGGTAATGTGTGGGTACCAACTTGAACCAAACAAGACTTATAAACCGTGGATATAATGAAGGTTTCTCTCAACGGAGTTTTGATGATAAGTCAAAGTCTAATTTCTCCGAGTCAAATTTAATCGTTGAAGCGCAAGTAGGAGAAATAAAAGAATGGGTAGAAGCAGGGTATCAAATAAAGTGTAGACTTATTTAGAGTTTATGATAAGCTTACCCGTGATGACCTCATTCGGGTTCCTTGCTTTCGGGAGGTCACAACAAACGCTCTCCTCAGACTCTGGCTTTGATTTTTTCCGGGATGACCTTTGGTGCCTCCATCCTAGTGAATTTATCTTTGGTGAGCGACAAAATCGGGCTAAGTGACCTCTCTTCCACAATTATAACATGCTTTGGACGACATCGCGCAATTTGGAGTGATGTGTCCCTCCCCTCCGCATTTGAAGCATATGATAGGTGGTCTTTCTCCTTCCTTAACAACGGGTGCTGGTGCTGACGTCTTTCCATCATTGTTGAATCTCCTCTTCTTGAAATGTCCATTCTTATTGTTTTGGCCCTGATTACCACCGAAGTGGTTACCATTTCTGGCATGTTGATTCCCTCCACGCTTGTTATCACCGCTTCGATAACTGCTCTCACTGGTATTATCATTTTCACGCCGCTCTCTTTTGGTCGTTGACTCGTTATCGCGCTCCACCAACTGAGCCCTATTTACAACATCTGAATACAAACACAGTTTATAAGAAATAAGATGTTGACGTATCTCCGGCTTCAAACCTCTTAAAAACATTCGCGCCATTCTCTCTTCATTATCCACCAAGTGAGACGCAAACCGGGATAACTCCGCAAATTTTACCTCGTATTGCGACATGGTTATATTATTTTGCTCCAATTTGATAAACTCCACCTCCTTCATGTGACGAATACTTTTGGGAAAGTATTTGTCGTTGAACAGCTCTTGGAACTTCTCCCAAGACATCTTCAAGATCTGGCGAGTTGAGTACGTTTTATCGATTCCCACCAAGAATCGCTTCTTCTTGGCAACATAAAGGCGTGAAAGGAACCTTTTGCTCCTCGGAGCATCCCAAGATATCAAATATCTTGGTGATCCGCTTTATCCATGCTTTCGCCATAAGTGGTTTTGGCTCTCCCTTAAACTCGGTGGTCCCGGCTCCTTGAAGCCCCATTTAATGAATTTACCGAGAGTTTCTGAGTTTCCACCTACATTTTGGACAGAGCCGCTCTCGCTTTCTTGTTGCATGAATTACATAAAGCCTCGAACAATCCATCATTCATCATTTGGTCGGTGTTGTTGTTTGCATGAGGATTATCGCCTTCACGATGCACATTCTCACGATTATTGATATGTGGAGACTCAGCGGTCTCTTGTGCTCCATTCTTTATTATCAACATTTTTGGATGTCATTTTGAGACATCGCCACAAAACAAAGGTTAATTGACATGTAACATAATATCTCTAAACTCGACCAACTACTTTAAATACAAAATAAATTTAAATAGGTCATACTAGCGAAGGAATTCCCGTCTCTCTCTCTCCTAGTTCTAGTCTCACATCTCATTTAGGGATCATATCCCTAAGCTTTGATATTAATGTGACGCCCCAAAATTAGGTATACATCACCCATTTTGGGTCGCGGATGTATGGTACAAAATTCAAATACAACTTACTAATACAACTGTGGTATGTACAATACGACAAAACATAACTATGAGTTTGAATACAATTATTGTCTACTTAGAGATTATACAAACTCAAAAGGAGTCCTCATTACAATTATTAACACACTATTTCACGAGAATAGTGAGGACTACTAATGCTATCCTCCGGAAAATCACTCCGTTCCCCGACTAGTCCCCTGCTATGTTCTCATTTCAAGAGAATAAAGTGAAAGAAAGGGTGAGCTCAACTAGCCCAAGAAGAAATATTATGACTAAGATAATGCAGAATAAATTATCATTAGTCTCCAACAATATTAAACTGATAAAATATAATAGACATCAAGTTTAACTGCAGCTGAACAAGCAATCTGTAAGACCCCAACTTATTATTAATGAAATTTAATTTTCTTTATTTATTATTTTGAAATAGTAAGGGTTGATTTGATTAATGTGGATAGTTAGGGTAAAATACATAAATATTTCAAAATAAAGCAAGTGGTTATAAAATATTCATTATTATTGGGAATATTCGTTTGGTCATGGAATATTAAATCGTCGGTGAATATTAAATGCGATTTATGCTTGACCATGTGTGGGCCCCATAACTGGAAAGCGATTGAATGAAGAAAACGCATAAATATAAGTTGTTTAAAAATAATAACAGTAGTTATTCACAGAGTATAATCTTGTTAAAATACTCGGTGGTTAAAATACAAGAGTAGCTTACCAGTATTGCACCAATTATTGATTCTTACGTAAGAAGGCACTACTCAATAATGGTTCTGATAATTCTTGTTCAAAGATTTTATTGATTTAATAATTTATGCGTTGATATTCTTTGTTGTTTGATAATTGTCATTACACGGTATTTTTCATTATCGAAGCAATAATTCATATTATCGAATAATATTATTAGATAACATTATTGGCAATGTCTAGAAAGTTACATCTAAGGAGAGGTTTGGTCACCTAATTGCGGCAAGAAAGGAGAAATTCTTATTGGAAAGCCCCCCTTTCACAGGAGCGCACGGTTGTCAATATTGTGATTACGTAATATTATTTGTGAATAATTAATTATTGATTCATATGATCGTAAATATATTGATTTTATGTGGATATAGATGGAGAAAATTTTTAATGTGACAATTGTTGAAAATTGAAATTTTATTTTTTCGACATAATTATTTAAATATATTATTATATTTTAATAATATAATAATGGTGATATTTTACAACGAATGTGGGATATATGAGTATACGAGGAGGAAGAGTATTTTTGTTGCAATAAATGTTTAAAACATGTTAAACATGTCGGTGGACCCCATTTATCGGTGAAATTTGATTATAGCACTGTAAAATCGCCTTCGTTTGTGGATTTGATCAATTTACATTTGGAATTCGAAAAAACTTTCTTCTGCAAAGTTGTAGAGAATTGAATTTCCTATAAAAATTCGCGAGATTCGAATTTTCTGGCAAAAGGGCTATTTATTATAAATTATTGAAGCTCTGAAGCTCCGGAATAATTGATTTTTGGAAGTTTAAAATATTTTTAGTTAGAAAAACGTTTTTGTTATTTGTAGGCATGTGTTAAGAGTTGGAAATCAGCTGGTATGAGTACATAGAAAATTTTTATATATATATATTAATATTTTATTAAATTTTCTGCTTTGGTGTTCTAAGCAATTTCCTATAAATAGGGTGCTTAGGTTAGAATTGAAAATCACAATTTAAACTCAAGTTTTTCTCTCTATATTATCGGCGTATTCTTGTGAGTATTTTGAGTATACTTTGAGTATTGCTATACGGTGCAAGTTCAAGTCATAGCTTTATATCCAGGTGTTTCAAATTTGTAAGATCGATCTTTCGAGGTAAGGGATATTATTATTTTCGTAATTTTATTATTTCTTCAATATCATTATCTTTGAAATATTGATCCAAGTTTTTATCAAATTTGGAACTTTTGGTGTCTGAGTTACTATTCACGATACGACACTATTATTCACGATACTCTGATCTTATTCACAAACACTCAGACTATTCATCTGAAAAATAAAATTTTCCTTTTAAATCTAAAATATCTATTGTGGATACTAGCTTTGATTGTATCCATGTTTTGATCATTCTTGAATTTTACACCACTATGATTATTTTTGAGGTATTTTTGGACATGGATAAAACAAAATACGAATCCTTAATCCTTAATCCTTGTCATTTTGTTTTCTTTGGATTCGTTTTAAAAATATTTTTCATCATCCTCAATCTTAAATGATGATATTATTGAATATCTTTGGCTTTTGTAGTGCAAAGATGAATGATTTCTGAAGAATATCTTTGGCGTAGTAGTGCAAACATGAGCAGTGTTTAGATGAACATGATTAATGATGAATATCTTTGGCTGTAGTGCAAAGATGAATATTTGATTCGGATATATATTGATTGATGTTACGAGGATAAAAGATGAGCGATGAACTTTTAAATTCATACATAGAAGATAATAGTTTGCATTCTCTACTTAACTCTTCTAATGAATTATTATTTTCGTTATGAATATTGATTTAAAATTTGTTGTCTATTCAGATTCTATTAGATTTTTTCCTGTTGAAGACTAAAGGTAATTTGTTGTATATTATCTTAGTCATAATATTCTTTTCTTGGGCTAGTTGAGCTCACCCTTTTCCTTTTTGTTCCATTTTTCTTCTCAAGAGGCGAGAATATAAGCGAAATGCAAGTCGGGGTATGGAATGAAGGTTCTAGAGAGAGTTGTTTAGTAGTCCTCACCATTTTTGTAAAATAATGTATCAATAAATGTGATGAGAATTTATTTGAGTATAGATATTATCTAGAAGATAATATTTGTATTCAAACTCACAGTTTTACTGTTGTAATAATAAAGTTGTAGTTGTTTCTGTACCTTGTATTGACAACTCAGAATGGGTGATGTATACCTATTTTGGGGGCGTCACACAATCCATTAAAAAAGTCAAGTAGAAAATAAAATCTACTAACTTTTATGATTAAAAAGGTTTTTCATCACTGTTATCGCTGGGACTCAGCTTAATAAATAATCCACATCATCGAATCACCCCTGCACTACGACCAAGGATATTCTTTAGTATCACGACCACAATTATCCATGCACTACGGGCCAAGAATATTTGTGTATTCATTAATGGTCATGATCATGCCAACAACTGTCCATCAATGCACTACGGGCCTATGAGAACTTTTACCACATCATTTTTAACATTACGGTAATGATTACATCGAATAATCCCTGGTCATAATCATACCAAGTCCATCTATGCACTACAGGCCACAGATGACTTTCAACAAAATATAAACATGAGGATGATGACAATGATATAAGAATTCAATAAAACAAGTTCAAGAATTATTTTATCCAGGAATTATTAACGTCCAAATTGTCAACATGATACTGTTTTGTAGAGTAAAATTCAAGAATGCTCAGAAAAATATTTCCATAAAAGATACTTAGATGAAGGCTTGCAAATATCAAGGATATTCCACTAATTTCATGGAGTATAGAAGTCAAAACTTTAACCAACCGAGTATAATAAAGAATGGAATAACAACAGAAATCACCATGTATGCGGTGATAGCATGGCGCGGAGTTATTCCAACAGAATAATAATAATGGAACCAGTCGGTGAAAATACACCACAAGATGTTCCAATGAGAATAATAAAGAATAAAATAATAAAGATTTTAACCGAGTCAAGGTGTAAAAACACATGCATGGATGTTCCAACAGAATAATAATAAAGACGAAACCAGTCAGATGTAAAAACACATGGCAGGATGTTCCAAATGAATAATAAAAGAATGTCACCAAGTATAGGGTAGAATGGCGTATCTGAGTTATTCCAATAGAATAATAAGAAATGGAATAACAACAGTTCTCTTCATGAATAAGAATGAATAACACCCCTTACGAGTACAATAAATAATATTCCTTACCTTAAGAAGAAAATCTTTGGATATATAAGTAGTGAAGTAGCGAATACTTTCTTCTTTCTCTCTATAGTTTATCTCTGTAGTTTTGGTGAATTAAAAGAAAATAATGAATGAATGAATGAGCTTTATTTATAGAAAAATGGAATGCATAGTAACTAACTCATGAGCTGGCCGAGATTGATTTACTTTAATTGACGGTCATATTTAAAGCAAAATCTTTTAAATAAAATATAATATATTCTATTTATAATCTAATAAAATGAATAACTTTATAAAAGATTTTACTATGCAAAACACTATGCAAGCACTATGCAAACATTATGCATAATAAAATATAATATATTCTAATTATTGTCTAATAAAAGCAGATAACTTTATAAAAGTATTACATTTTATATAAAAAGATTTTACTATATGCAAAACACTATGCAGACATTATGCATAATAGAATATAATATATTTTATTTATAGAATAACTTTATAAAAGTATTACATTTTATATAAAAGATTTTTCGTATTATTACATTAATAATACCAATAAAACCGAGTGACTTATCACTTAAGCATCAATAATTAATCTGGTGCTACTACTTGCAACCACGCCAGTATTCTTTATTTTTTAACAACCGTGTGTTTCAACAGCTTAACGGTAAAACTTCCGCCATTATTTTCATAAAGTATTTTTGTCGTTTTCTCAATTCGACAATAATTCCGTTGTGGGGTCCACCAATGATTGTACCAACGAATATTCCCCGACCAATCGAATATTATATAACAACTTGCGTACTTTGCAAAATTTATAAATATTACCCACAACTATTATATCAATTTCACTCCATAATATTCAAAAATAATATTTATAAAAAATTCATCTTTATTCAAAAAGTTGGGGTTTTACAACATGTCTTTACATATCATTATCTCCACTGTCTCTAATTAACATATCATTATCTCCACTGTCTTCTCTTGACATATCATTATCTCCACTGTCTCTAATTGAGAATTATACTTCAAACAAACACCAAGATCATATAGGTAGTGCACGTAGATATACTCAGTAAGTGGATGTGCACAGCCATGTCTTATGATAACACGAGGTTGTATGTCTTTAGACATCTTGTATGATAGTGGCAAAACATTATTCCAACGTTGGGTTCGCTTCACCCTATTTGATTCACCAAATATAACTACTAAATGATCACCAATTCTATTCCCTGTTACCCTCTCAAACCCCCATTTACACTCTTATTACCTGAAAGGAATTGTGAAGCAAAAGGGTGAGCACAACTAGCTCAGTAAAGAATATCATGACTAAAGATAATTAAATTATCAATAGCCTTCATCAATAATAAATTAGAGATTTAGAACATATGGTAGATGATAAAAAATTTCAACCATAGTTGCAGCGAAATGAGCAATCCATTAGAAGAGTCAAATAGACTATAAAGTCTATTATCTTCACCACATTAAAAATCCACCAACAATGTTTTATTCTTGTAACATCAATCAACAGTTCCTTTCCATAATTATATGAATAACTCATAATCATAATTGTAATTCTAAATTCCTCTTCGCATCCAGGACGAAGATAATTTTCATCACATGTCTTTACCTGAAACATCAAAGATCATGGTTATACCAAATCACAGTTCCTGTTTATAATCATATTAATAATTTCATCTTTGCAGACCACGGGCCAAAGATATTCATCAATGCACCATCTTTGCACTACAGCCAAAGATATTCACAACAACAGTCATCTTTGCACTACATGCTAAAGATATTCAATAATGATTCATCTTTGCATTCTAGGCCAAAGATATTCCTCAACAGATTCATATTTGCACCTACGAAGCCAAATATATTCATCAACAGATTCATATTTGCACTCTGGGCCAAATATATTAATATCTCAAAGAAATATATAATCATTTCAGAATTTATATAAACAATAATTATAACCATTTTGATCATTTCACCTTTGCACTTAAGCTAAAGATATTCAATTATAAATTCAATGGTCATGATCATACCAGTCAACAATTCAACTTTGCACTACTGGCCAAAGAGAACTCATAGTCATGATCATACCAAAAATCTACCCATCTTTACACTCAAGTCAAAGAGAAATATCATCATTACGGTTGTAAAAATGTTATATATAATAATAAAATCAATATAATCAAAATATCTAGATTTAATCTTAAGATTAATATTCATAAATCAACTATAATTTGGTTAGAAAAAGAAACCAATTTTGTCATGAATAGTAACTCGTGAATAGTAACCCATGAATAGTAACTCATGAATAGTAACTCGTGAATAGTAATCCCGACATGAAAAAGGTAGAAATTCCACAATAAAATCCATACCAATATTTCGGTATAATGATATTGAAAGAATAACATTTATTAAACTTATAAACAATTTATTTTAATTGTTTACACTTTACTAAATAATGCATTTAATCATCCTAAAATGCCAAACTCATAAGATTTCATCACCAATAACCAAAACCCTCATCAAAATCTCAGATATACCTCTATATAGGATTCTCAAGCCATAAAATCCTATTTTTCAATTTTCTTACTTCACATAACATATTTAATTCATTTACTCATAACTAGTCCATTTTCATGAAAAATACCAAATCAGTACAAACAAATTTTCTTTTTTGAGATTTAGTAGACTATAGTCCCATATTGAATATATATTTTCTCGTAATTTTAAAATTCATTTACTATTTTTCATATGGCCAAAACCGTCGAATATTTAGATATTTATCAAAAATTGTACTTTTATCCAAAAATTCCAAAATTCACAAAGTACACTGATATTATATAGATGTACTCCCAATAAAAATTTCATCAATTTTGGAGTTAACCACAAGGAGTTATAAGTTACTTTTAAAATAGTCTTTTCCCGTAAAATTCATAACTCTTAATCTATACATCCAAAAATCACCATTTTTGGACACAATCAATAAAACTCATCAAAATATCATTTTAAATTTCTCTAGAATTTTCTGAAGGTTGGAAGAAGTACGAACTGAAAAACATAATAACCCTTAAAATTCCTTACTATCCCTTACCTCAAAAGAGCAACACTTCTGACTGGATATCAGATATGACGCTGAAAGAAAATTGCACTGATGAATAGCAACTCACCAAGTATCTAAATACTCACAAAATACACTCGATAATCTAGAGAGAAAAAGAGAGAAAACTTATGAATTCAGGTGTGATTTTCAATTCTAACTTAGCCCTCTATTTATAGGAAAATGTTAGCACGCCAAAGCAGACTTGACCTGTAACCTGATGACTTTACCTGCTACTATTCTAACCACCAAAAATTAGCCATCTTCCCCAACAACCAAAAGTGGGGCCCACTCATTTCTAGAATTTTTCACCAAAATCATTTATAAACCTAATTTTCGAATCAGTCGCCTCTTAAAATTCATAACAAATCATTTGTTAATTTTTAACGGTTCAAAATTTGTGGACATATACTCAACCTATATATGTATAAAATATCCAAAAATTACAACGATCCATCCAACTCAGATTAAAAATTATAACTCACACAATAAAGCTGTAAAAACACTG
Source organism: Panax quinquefolius (assembly GCA_020205615.1). Lineage (NCBI taxonomy): Eukaryota > Viridiplantae > Streptophyta > Magnoliopsida > Apiales > Araliaceae > Panax > Panax quinquefolius. The sequence continues at coordinate 144,743,068 of CM035160.1, forward strand.
ATTTGATCTTTTAATACCTCCAATCCAAACAAAATATCGATAAAATACCTCAACATTAATTCCTTCATTTATAACCACATAAATAAATCCATCATTTATATCCACATCAAATAAATATTTCTTTATCATATAAATCAATAATTAATTATTCACAAATAATATTACAGAATTACATAATAATAACGACAACCAGTAGCCTTCACAGGAAAGAGGGGAACTTTTCAGATAAGGATTTCTCCTCATCTTGGCGCTTGATTAGGTGACTAAACCTCTCCTTGATAGAACTTTCTAGACATTGTCAATAATGCTATCTAATAATATTATTCAAATAATATGAATTATTGATCCGATAATGGACAATCTTTGTCTTAGTGACAATTATTGAAATAACATAATATAAAATATCAACGCAGCAATTATTGAATCAATAAAATAAAATATTGAAGCAAGAATTCATCGTAACAATTATTGAGTAGTACATTCTTACGTAAGGATCAATAATTCAAAAAATATAATGCAATACTGGTAATGCTTCGCATGTAACTACGCTGGCGTATTATTGTATTTTAACCACGTGTATTCCAATGTTGTTAACTTCAGAATAACTACTATCTGTTATTTATAAAAACTCAAATTTTGTCGTTTTTCTCGTTATGGGGCCCTAAAAATTCTACTGTCGCACAAATATTCCACGACTAAATGAATATTCCCCGACAACAATAAATATTTTATAACCACTTGCGTATTTTGAAAAAAATTCATATATCACCCTTAACTTTAACCTTTTATCAATTTAACCATTTACTAAATAGAAAAATTGAATACTTTTATTTCATAAAATTCGGGGTCTTACAATAACGACGTAGGTTTTACCGTTAAGACGTTTGAATACCGTATGGTTAAAATATCTGATGTCTGGCGTGGTCGCAAGAAGCGTTACCTGTACGCATAAAGATTGTGAATTATTGATCCTTACGTAAGAAGGCACTACTCAATAATTGTCACAATGAAGTTATCGCTCAATATTTTATTTTATTGATTCAATAATTTCACTGCGTTGATATTTTATATTATTGTTGTTCAATAATTGTCATCGCACAATATCTCCATTATCGGATCAATAATTCATATTATTTGAATAATATTATTAGATAGCATTATTGGCAATGTCTAGAAAGTTACGTCAAGGAGAGGTTTGGTCACCTAATCATGCAGCGAAGAAGGAGAAATCTTATCTGAAAGCCCCCTCTTCGGGGAACAAATTTGGTCATTATAAATGTGATTCTCGTAATATTATTTGTGAATAATTAATTATTGATTCATATGATAAGGAAATATTTATTTTATGTGGATATAAATGATGGATTTATTTATGTGGTTATTAATGAAGGAATTATCTTCGAGATGTTTTATCTCAGATTTTATTTGGATGGAAGTATTTAAAATCATCCGTTTTGTGGATTTCGGATATTTTTTGTTTGGAATTTGGAAAACTCAAAGCTACAAAGTTGTAGAGAATTCGATTTCGTGTGGAATGGACATAAAATTCAGATTTTCCGATAAATGGGCTATTTTCTATGAATTATTAAAGTTTCGATTATTTTTTAAATGATAAAATATTTTGGAAAATTCTAGAATTGGTTGGTGAGAAATGTGCTCAATTGAATTTCAAATGTGGTGGGTGGCAATAGTAATGTGTAAAGCCATCAGTAAAAGTTAGTCTTCTATGCATTTCTAAGCATTTTCCTATAAATAGGTGCTTAGTTAGAATTGAAAATCACACCGTAATTCATAAGTTTTCTCTTCTCTCTATATTATCGGTTTATTCTTGTGAGTATTTTGATACTTTGAGTGTTGCTATATACTAGAAGTTCCTTCAAAGACTATATCCAGATTCCACCCGTAAGTATTATCTTTTGAGGTAAGGATGTTATTTTCTTCGTAAGTGATATTATTTCTTCGTAAGTGATATTATTTCTTCAATATCATTATGCCGAAATATTGGTTGGAACTTTTTATCAAATTTGGAACTTTTCATGTCGGGGTTACTATTCATGAGTTACTATTCACGAGTTACTATTCACGAGTTACTATTCACGAGTACTATTCACGAAGCATGTTAATTTTTCTTGTGGAATTTCTATCATTTGGTGTCGGAGTTACTATTCACGTATACGACACTATTCACGTATACGGCACTATTCACCGAAAAATAAAATTTTCTTCTTTTTATCCAAGGTGTCTATTATGGTTACTATCTTTGATTGTATCCATATTTTGATCTTTATTTTGAATTCTGCTTCAAAATTGGTTATTATGAAGTATTTTGAACTTGGATAAACCGTAATACTTAATTCCTAATATTTGATCTTTTATCTCATCGGATTCATTTTCTTTAAGATATTTTTCATCATCCTCGGTCTAAATGATGATATTATCGAATATCTTTGGCTCGTAGTCAAAAAGATTAATGATTAATCGATAAATATCTTTGGCATGTAAAGTAAAAGATGAATGATTACTCGATGAATATCTTTGGCCCGTAGTGCAAAGATGAGCAGTGTTGAGATGAACATGACCAACCTGGTGATATAAATGAATATCTTTGACCAGAGTGCAAAGATGAATATTTGATTCAAGATGTATATTGATTGATGTTACTGAGGATAAAATATTGATGATGGACTTTTAAATCTTAGAAGATAGTAGAATTCTTTCTCTACTGACTCTTCTAATGGATTGCTTTTTCATTGTAGTTGTTGATCTAAAACTTGTTGTCTATTATATTTTATCGATTATTCCCCACTAACGATAATTTGTTGTATATTATCTTAGTCATAATATTTTTTCTTTTGGGCTAGTTGAGCTCACCCTTTTCCTTTTGTTCCATTTTTCTTCCGGGAGGTGAGAACATAACAGAACTAAATAGGGGTTTGGAGTGATGGTTTAAGATAGTTGTTTTAGTAGTCCTCACTATTTTGTAAAATAGTGTATCAATAATTGTAACGAGGACTCCTTTTGAGTTTTTATACTTTCTATTAGACAATAGTCAGTAAGACCTCAATTTTATGAAATAAAAGTATTCAATTTTTCTTATAATTACTATTCAGTAAATGGTTAAATTGATAAAAGTTAAAGTTAAGGGTGATATATGAATTTTTTTCAAAATATGCAAGTGGTTATAAAATACTCATTTCTATCGGGAATATTCGTTTGGTCGTGGAATATTCTTTCCGCCGGGAATATTCGTGACACTTGCAAGCCCATTGGTGGGCCCCATAATGTAATAAGCGTCGGATGAAGAAAACGACAAAAGGAGTTTTTATAAATAATTACGTAGTTATTGTTACAATTAACATCATTGGAATACCCGGTGGTTAAAATACGATGAATACGCGTTGTTCAGACAAGAAGCACACCAGATTGCACCAATTATTGATTCTTACGTAAGAAGGCACTACTCAATAATTGTTACGATAAAGAATTATCGCTCAAAGATTTTATTGATTCAATAATTGTTGCGTTGATATTTTATATTACTATTGTTTTAATAATTGTCACTACACAGTATTTTCCATTATCGAAGTTGTTTTAATAATTGTCACTACACAGTATTTTCCATTATCGAAGTTATTTTAATAATTGTCACTACATAGTATCAGAGTTGTTTAAAACATGTTAAACATGTCGGTGGACCCATTTCTTGACTGAAATTTGATTATAGCATGTAAAATCGCCCGTTTGTGAATTTCGGTTAATTTTTGTTTGGAATTTGGAAAAACTTTCTTCTGCAAAGTTGTAGAGAATTGAATTTCCTATAAAAATTCTCAAGATTCGAATTTTCTGATAAAAGAGCTATTTATTATGAATTATTGAAGTTCCGGAATAATTATTTTTATTTTATTTTTGGAGCTTTAAATGATTTTTGTGTGAAAAACGTTTTTGGTGAGTTTGATGCTTGTGTGGCTGATGTTTTGATCAAATGAGGGGTGCGTAGAAATTTTAAAAAAATATATAATATTATTATATTCAATTTTCTGCTTTGGTGTTCTAAGCATTTTTCTATAAATAGGGTGCTTAGGTTAGAATTGAAAATCACACCAGAAACTGAAGTTTTCTCTCTATTTCTCTCTTTACATTATCGAGTGTATTCTTATGAGTATTTTGATATCTTGAGTGTTCTTTATACTATTGCAAGTTCGTTTCGGCGTTATTCCAAATAAGAAATCGCTTCTTTTTAGGTAAGGGATAGTAAGGGATGTTATTTTATTCAAAAATGATATTATTTCTTCAATATCATTATGCCGAAATATTGGTTGGAAATTTTATCAAATTTGGAACTTTTTTCATGTTTAAGTTACTATTCATGAGTTCTTATTCACGAAAGTTACTATTCACGATTTACTATTCATGGAAGTTACTCACAACCAAGTTATTATTCATGAGTTATTATTCAAGGGTACTATTCACTACAAAATTGGTTTCTTTTTCTAACCAAATTACAGTTGATTTATGAATATTACTCGAGATTAAAACTATGTATTGATTATATTGATTTTATTATCATATATAACATTTTATAACCCTCGATGTTGAAATTCTCTTTCTTTGGAGTGTAAAGATGGGTAGATTATTGGTATGATCATTTACTAGGGTTCTCTTTGGCGATTGTGAAAAGTTGAATCATGATTGGTATGATCATGACCATTGAATTTATAATTGAATATCTTTAGCTTAAGTGCAAAGGTGAATTGATCAACATGGTTATAATTATTGTTTATATAAATTCGAAATGATTATATATTTCTTTGAGATATTAATATCTTTGGCCTGTAGTGAAAAGATGACCTGTTGTTGAATATCTTTGGCCTGTAGTGCAAAGATGGTCTGTTGATGAATATCTTTGGCCGTAGTGCAAAGATGGATTTATTAGTATGATTATGAACAGGAACTGTGATTTGGTATAACCATGATCTTTGATGTTTGGTGATGAAAATTATCTTTGTCTCCGGATGAGAAAAGGAATTTAGAACAACAATTACGATTATGAAGTTATACATGTGATTGTGGGGATGGAATTGTTGATTGATGTTACAGGATAAAATATTGTTGGTGGATTTTTAACATGGAGAAGAAAATAGGCGTATAGTCTATTTGACTCTTCTAATGGATTCGCTTCGTTCATTGCAACTATGGTTGAAAAGTTTTTATCATCTACCAAATGTTCTAAATCTCGATTTATTACCGTTGAAGGCTATTGATAATTTATTTATCTTTAGTCATGATATTCTTTCTTGAGTTAGTCAGGCTTCACCCTTTTGCTTCACAATTCCTTTCGTGTAATAAAAATGTAGCCGGTCGAGCGGGGGGGGATATGAGGAATAGAAACGGTGGTCTATAGATGTTGAGGGTGAGGTGAATTTAACTTGGAAGGGTGTTTTGCCACTATCATACAAGATGTCTAATGACATACAACCTCGTGTCATCATAAGACAGGGTTGTGCTCATCCACTTACTGAGTATATCTACCAGCACTACCTATATGATCTTGGAGTCTATTTGAAATATAACTCTCAATTAGAGACAGTGGAGATAATGATATGTCAAGAGAAAACTCACCATTGGGAAGAATATGATAGTAATCTTCTCGTTTTTCTTTGGGGTCTATTGGGTCAACCAAGGATAATTCTGTGGCCATATGATATCTATCATAACCTAGATGCATGGCCTCCCATGTACGAAGGTTTTTTTGAGCACTTCCCAAAGATTCTAATTTCTAAAACAGTTTTTGACTATACCTTTATATAAGGTGTCATTATGAGGTGTTGTCCACGGTTGGGACATGAGTCACAGTTGGTATATATTTGTATTTAAACTCACAGTTTAAGTGTTGTTGTATTTTGCACGACAATTATTGTAATAAAGTTGTAGTTGTTTTCTGTATCATATATTTAGCGACTCAGAATGGGTTGGATGGAATGGACCTATTTTGGGGTCGTCACAATAGTTGTATTCAAACTCACAGTATATGTGTTGTCGTATTTTCCACGACAATTGTATTATTGAAGTTGTAGTTTGCTTTCTGTACCATGTATTTGGCGAATCAGAATGGGTGTTGTATACCTATTTTGGGGGCGTCACAACAATGATATAAGAACTCAATTAAGTGAGATCAATGATACATTTTAAAGATTTATAATTTAATTTATCCAGAGTTTAAGAATGTCTAAATTGTCAACATGATAACTGCTTTGTGGAGTAAAATTCAAGAATAATATTCATGTATCAAAAATAATTTGGACATAAAAGAAATCAATTTTTATCGTGAATAGTATCCCGGGTGAATAGTACCTGAGTGAATAGTACCCCCGCATGAAATTATTAAAATTTAACAAGAATGTTCAGAAAAATATTTATGTGAAACGATACTAGATGAAAGGCAAAATTTAAGGATATTCTACTAATTTCAATAATTATAGAAGCAATACTTATCAACATAAGTGTAGAATTAGGAATATGAAACGAAATAATATTACTTACATACTACAGAGTATGAAAGAAAATATTATTTCTTACAAATATTGAACAAAAATAATATCCATTACCTTAGTAGGAGAGTAATTCCGGCTGGTATAGCGGAGATATTCTTGAAGAAAACTTGTACTATTTTCTACACTCAAAGCTTCCTTAAACTCAAAAGAAATACGCTCGATATTATAGAAGAAGAATTCTCTGATTCTGATGTAATTTTCATTTTTAAACTAAGCATCCTATTTATAGGAGAACGACATGATACTATTTAGGAAATAATCATGGACGCACAGTAGGGGAAGTTCACGGGCGAAGAAAATTTTGGCTGAAATTTTAGATTTTTACTATGCAACACTATGCAAACACTATGCAAAATTCGACTGAAAATTTTATTTTTTACTATGCAACACTATGCAGTACTATGCAATCACTATGTAGTACTATATAAATACTATGCAATATAAAACAAAAATTGAGATAACTTTCTACAGATAATTTTGAAAAATGAGTAAGTGGGGGTCCATGTAATAAGTCAAATTTATAATAAATACTTCATGACAAACCCCTTTTATTTATCACAATTCACTTGACTAATCACATTTTTAATCTTTCAATATTTATTCACCATTAATATTATAACTCACAATATTAACCACCAGATCATTTTTGGGAAAGAAGGAGCTTTCCGATAAGGACTTCTCTTTATTGGCGCGCAATTAGATGACTAAACTCATTTTCTCGACAGAACTTTCGAGACATTGTCAATAATGCAAATAATAATATGAATAACTGTGTCGTCTCATTTATTGATTTAATAATATATAGTATTGTGCGCAGATGATCATCGTGATAATAATGAATCAATAATATGAGATATTACGATCAACTACTATTGCAATAATTGAACAAAACCGAGTGACTTCTCACGTAAAGATCAATAATCGAGATATTCATATTATTATACTGTGTGTCACTACGCAACCACGCCAGACATCGTATTTTTTATCAATCGGGTATTTCAAAAAGCTTAACGGTAAAAGTTTTGCCGTTATTTTTATAAAATGTTATTTCGTCTCTTTCTATATTCGATCAGAATTTCATTGTGGGGTCCACCAATGATTATTGTCGTCGTCATATTTAATATTCCCCGACCAAACGAATATTTTATGACAATTTGTTTACTTTGCAAAATTTATAAATATTACCTACAACTATAACATTATATCAATTCCACACCTTATTATTCAAAATAACATTTAGAAAAAAATTAAATCTTTATTCATAAAAATTAGGGTCTTACACTATTGATCAGTCGAACTTGATACCTTGTGCAAACTTGACAATTTAATAGAACCAAACATTATTGAATTGTACTGAACATGTTAGCGAATATTTCAGTTCATTTGCAACCCTAAATTTGCATTAATTCTATTATATATTGCGATAAATTACAATTGCGAAACTTATCTATATATAAGATTGGTAAAAACTGTATGAGAGTAACACTTATTATACATTTCTCAAAAATAAGGTTAATTCTCCACGTAATCGATAAAAAAAAAAAATCAGTATAAATATTCCATAATTTTCTAATTTGTATGGGGCTTGGGTTGGGCTGACCCAAAAGAAACTAAAGGTCAATCTAAACCCGACTATGACTAGAGTATTCAAGTTGAGGAGGAGTATACGGTTCTCATTTTAACGAAAACAAACGGGAGAAAAGCGTTTTCCAAATGCCTATTCGTTCCGCATCTACTCAATCTCGTTCTTCAGGAATGAACAGATTCAACGCCCGTTTTTTTTCTTGTTCGATCCTCCTTGTTTTCTATGTTTTCTATGTATATATATATATATATCTTTCAATTTTTTTATTAGTTGATGAATTCATCCTCCTTGCTACTGCTTTAGAAACCCTACCCCTAACGTTTTTGCTTTCAAAGACAGTTTGATGTAATTTCCTTTTTATCTTTATTAATTGCTTATTGTGTGTGTGTGTGTATATATATATATATATATATATATATATTCTGTGGTGATTTTGTTAATGAAATTAGAGGAAAATATCGAGGGTTTCTTTTGGGTTACGAGTTAGTTTTTGCATTTAACTTTAGATTAGGCAGCTAGTAGTTTTTTTTTGCATGCCTTTATTCACGATTTACTCGATTATTTGATCAATTATTTCTAATTTTTTTTCCATGTGTAATGACACAGTTTGTGCCTTTATGGGTAGCATTACGATACTATATACCTATATAGCGGGAGAACAAGAACATAAGAATTACTTGCGTAAACGTGATGAAAAGGTATGCTAACTTTAAAAAATATCATCCATTGTATCATATCGTAAGAATCGTAACGGAATCGTATGATATGGTGTAATTTTCGATTCAACCTACGATACAGATCGAATTGTCTTCATATCGTATCATGTGATACGTATTGCGTATCGTACGATTATGACAACTATGTATATGTGTATATATATAATTAGAGCATTTTTTGGGTTTCCTATTTTCATAATGGGAGAATTTTGTACGATACTAGTGGTTTCTTTTACATTAGCAAATTGTATTAGAAAGATAGAAAAAATCAAGAAAAATAGCATAGTTTTTGTTGATGTTGAAACAGATATAATATTTTGTTTTGTGCTTTTTGCAGAGAGCAGAGCGCAAGGCATGTATGGCAATGGGTTTCAATACGTTCACAAATACTTATATGAGAAATTATGATGCAAGAGATTCAACTTTGGATGGTGTTGTTTCTTCTCTATTCTTACAATAATGTTTCCTTTCATTCTGGACTTGACGTTGCTATTTTTTTTAATGTTTGTAGAATTATATTCCTGTGTTGCTGATTGTAGGTTTATCGTGCTTAGTTTAAATCCACAGAAATTAGATAAGGTGTCACTGGGTATATCCAGTTCAAAATCGGCTAATTACAAATCTGACTATCCACTAAAAATTTAATAGTGTTATTACTTCTATCGTTCTTAAACTTTACCCTGCTGCATCTCATTTGTTGGGAATTCTGTTAAAAAATCTCCTAAAGATCTCCGTGGAGCAGAAATAGGATCCTGTAAGCAATGGCATTCCTTTTCTATTAGTGAAGTTGAACTAACAAACATTTTGAAAGGTGTAGCTGTTAGTCTGAGGTGCTATAACAATGGTAGATGTTATATGTGGAGTTACAAAGTAATGACAGCTCTATGAGATTTTGACTTGCTAATTATAACACCTTTTATTTTGTATTTTATCATATAGTTGAGTATGCAATCTGAGCCTTTTTATGTACGTGTGAATCTTGCGTTGATCCTCTTCTCAGGCGACCACCCTAAACAGAATCTTGTCAAGGGCAGGAAAACTGTTGAGGATAACTCGTGTTGGCGGTGTGAGTTTCTATCCAAGAAACATGAGGAGGTATGATAGTTGTGTTTCTTCAAAGATGGTGTTTTCTTCCTTTGGACTCTTTTCAAGGCCAAGGCTGAGGCAAGTTTCGTATGTTTTTAGGTCAGTTATTTTGTATGATGAGTTGTATTTGGACGTCTCTTTACTCTCCGTCGGATTGATTATTTAATGCATTGTGCATGATTTTATACTATTAGTGTTTGTTTACTACGTCAGCAGATTCTCATGAGATGATATTTCGAGTATGATTATTATTACTTCTTTACTTGGGCCGCTAGAAAGTTGCAAAACTGTTGCAAACTATTTTGGGATATCTAAACTAATTGTAATTTTTATGTGGGTACACCTATGTTTAACTATTTGAACTATTTGGGATATCTTTAAACTATTTGTTTCCCTCCTTTGATAATATCTTCTACTCTTTTTTAAAATTAGATATTTACTGTTAATTTTTTTTGGGTTAATATGTGAAATCCTAAAACTCAATTTCAGTTTGAAAATTTTAAATTTAGTACAAACAATTATAAGTGTTATAGACCAAGTTAAAAGTATTATTAATTGTCTTGTTTGTAATTTTCAAATTCTAAACGGATTGAGTTTAAAGATTTCATGAATTGACTTCCAAAAGATAAAATGTATTTTTTTAGATAAGTATTTCCTTTTAGGTTATAGAGGTATTTTAAATAAAATGGAGACAAGAAAAAAAATATCTCATTGCATTGCCATGCCTATTATAGTGAAGGTAGCTGAAATTATCAGCAAAATGGAAAAGTAAACACAGCTAGCAAAAAGGGCGCGTCCTTCCACAACTAGAATTGTTGAATCCCAAAGGCGTCGGGGATTCTTGCTTCGTCAAACACGTCTTTTTGTGGGGTTGGGGAGGAAACAAAGTCACAGTTTTTTTAAACTTTATTTCTTTTCCTATAAATGACGATGTTAATGACACCAAGTTGACTAAGTTCCAGAAAGTGAATCTAGTACTCAGGTTGAGATTTTATAGATTTGCCAACTTTGATTGCGATAAGAATGAGAGCGTATTGATGAGGTTGAGCTCCTGGGATCTGCCCACTTGGTGAAGGAAAAGAGGAAGATGATGACGGTTTGGCTTTAAGGCGAACTTCCTGTGTGATTGAGTGTAGGATATGCTATGTTATTTACTTGTATTATAGCATAGTTTTTGTTGATGTTGAAACGGTTATAATATTTTGTTGTGTGCTTTCTTTCAGTGTGCAAAGCTCCACGGAAGTGACGAACTGCTTTGCAATGCTAAAAAAAATATTTTCCTGAAAGATTGTGCAACTTCGGATGGTGTTGTTTCTTCTCTCTTCTTGCAATTATGTTTACTTTCATTCTGGACTTGGTCTTGCTATATTTTATATGCTCATAGAGATCATATTCCTTTGTTGCTTACTATAGGGTTGGCGTGTTAGTTTAAACCACATAATTAGATAAGGTGTCATTGGGTACATTCAGTTCAGTATTGGCTTATTACAAATCCGATGTATCCACAATAAATTTGTTAGTGTTATTACATTTGCCGTTCTTAACTTCTCCCGGCTGCGTTTCATTTATTCAGAGTTCTTCCAATATCTCCGAAAGATCTCCTTGAAGCAGAAATAAGACCCTATAAATAATTACATTTCTTTTCTACTAGTGAAATTAAACTAACAAACAGTAAAAGAGGTTTAGGTGTCGGAGGTATTTTACTAATGATAGAGGTTATATGTGGAGTTAAGAAGTAACAACAGTTCTATGAGATTTTGTGATTTCTTGGATAGCTAGCCATGTTCATCCAAAGCTTCCTGATTACGACTCTATAGCTGCCCATTTACAGTCTCTTCGGAAGGATCGCCAATGAACGTATACTACTTCACTTAATATATAGTTGGGATTATTTTCTCTGCAAGACTGCAATAATTGGATCGATTTGACTGAGTGATTTAAATTTGGTTGGAGTCTTGTGGTAAACATTCATATTCAATTTTATTTTATTTTTTGTCATTTGCCAATGTGAGATTACAACAGTGTCTATCGACATTACCGGTATGTAGGGGTGTAAACGGTATTAAACGGATACAGATACAGGTATATCCGTATCCGGAAAACCAATTCGCTATCCGTATCCGTATCCGGTATCCGGCGGATTTTAAAAATATTATCCGTATCCGGTATTCGGAAAAATATTCAAATACGGATAATATCCGTTACTGTTTATTTTATCCGAATAGATAAATTATTCGGATATCCGAATATCCGAATTCGTTTATTAGTAACCTAATATAAAATTCATTCAAAATATTTACGAAAAAAAAAATTAAAGAGAAATAAATTAATGGATTATCAATTAATTACATTTGAACATGCTAATTGACGTTTTGGGTGAAAATAAAAAGATTCAATAATGTAACCTATACATTGTTTGATGGATCAAATTGAAATTAAAATCTCAATATTATTCTTTCAAATTTTATTAAATAATAAAAAAGAGAAATAAATTAATATTTAATAAATGAATAGTAATATTTATGGGAGATTTATTTATTATTTATCCTTAATAAATAAATTACATGGTTATAAGAAATTATTTGATTTCATTATATTTATGGAGAGTGTGAGTTATAATGTATGTGTGACAACTAGTTAATCTAACTTGATTCAAAATTGACATTGAACTTATTTTACATATTTTGACTTCTAGTTTCTAAATAATTAGGCAAATGAATGTGATAAATGCTCTCTCCACACAAAAATTCATAAACGTGAATTAATTTATTTAACTCTCCCTTCTAGATTAATTTTAAATTAATTCAGACCCAACATATTTTAACAATAAAATTATATTGTCCATTGCTCCCGCCTCTCGACCGTTGATATGAGAATTCTAAATTATAGTTTTAATTTAGAGCTTTGTCAAATTTAATTAAAGTATAGTTCATTAATGAATGAATGCTCTATTTATTGATGTTTAGATATCCATTAATAAGTAGATGTCCTTTTATGTTTGTTAAATATCTTTGGATTATGGATGAATATTTATAATTTATATATGTAAGTTATTAAATAATGAATATAAGTTATTAATTTATATATGTGTGTGTGTGTATATATATATTAATAGCTTATATAAATGAATGCTAGTGATTAATTAATGAATGTAAGTTATTAATACACACACATATATATATAAGTTATTAACTAATTAATGTAAGTTATTAATATTATATATATATATATATATATATATATTAATAGCTTATATAAATGAATGTAAATTATTAATATATACGTGTATATATATATAAATATATATTAATAGCTTATATAAATGAATGTAAGTGATTAATTAATGAATGTAAGTTATTAATATATATGTGTGTGTATATTGTATATATATATATATATATAATAACTTATATATATAAATGTATATGTAAGTTACTAATATATATATATAAGTTATTCGGATATCGGATTCCGGTTATCCGTATCCGCCGGATATATTTACGGATGGATGTTAATCGAATACAAATACGCCTATATCCGTATTCGTATCCGTTTATTTACGGATACCTTTAAACCGAATACGGATATATTCGTTTTTTTCCGAATGCGAATAATATCCGTTTTTTTTCGAATACGGATGCGGATGAATACGAATTTTCCGGTTACCATTTACAGCCCTACCGGTATGTATGTAAAGTAATGTTTAACAAGGAGTTTGGTCAAATTTTATTTTACACAGAAGCTCAATTAGTAAATTTTGGAACACTTTTATTAGTTTATACATTTGAAATTGAAGTTTTTACTGGATATTCCATTGGGTGATGGCACTGATGGGATACACTTGCAATTTCAATTGGGATACACTTTTATTAGTTTATACACTTACAGAAGATGATCCTATGAGCTATATGGTATGAAAATTAAGTGTTATCTTCCCATTTAAGATATATTCATATGAGCTATATGGTATGAAAATAAGGAGAGTCATATTTGCTCTAATCTAATTAGGGAATATGCTTCTAGATTATGTATGATTGTATTATGCTTGTACTTAATTTCTATATTTGTGTCCTGCTTTTAATTTTGCAGGAGTATTTCAATCTTCAGGCTAAGATCTAATGCTGATGAGCCATGCAGCATGTTAAGGGCACCTTTGACCAAGCGATTCTTTATCTAAAATGACAAGCTCTCAAAACCATGAACATCAAATCATGAGGAATTTTATTTTCATTACCTTACTATTCCAAGTTAGTTTTGTATATTCTATTATCAAGCCATCTCTATCTGTATATATTTTTATACACAATTTAAATTGCTAGGTAAGTACATTATTCTTACTTTGCTACACTTTTTACTGTCCTACATAAGTAAAAAGTTTGATTTCCTTCTATACATGTATTTCTAAATGGAGAGTTTTCTTTTTATAAGTAGGGAATTAATATTTTTACATGTATTTTTGATGTTTTTACACGATCCTCTTTCACATGAGCATACAGTAGGTCTCACTTTCGTATGAGAATAAACTATGTAGAAATATCAAAAACACATGTAGAAATACTGGTTCCCTTATAGTTATCTTGTGTGCGATTTCTCAAGTAGCCTTAGAAAACATGATGTAAATTGCAGTATATAGACAAATGGCATAAGATCATCTAATTGATTGATTATGTTCTATATATAAAGCAATTTCTTTTGTTTAAATCAATAGGTTCACATGCTTTATTTATTTATCTTGTGCAGGTTTTAGTACAACATGTAAAAAGGACATTTAAAAATGACTCAACAATAATTGTTTCTTTTTATAATTCATTTTTTTCTTGTATGTTTATTTATAATGGGTACTGGTTGTGTTTTATTTTATACGAGTATATTTTATTATGTTGAATTTTTAATATTGAAAATAATAATTATCCAAGCAATAGTTTTTAAATTCTATCACAAATACAATATGAATCCAATATGCTAACCGAACAATAGAATTATTTTGTTTTGATTTTGTAAATCAATGAACTGCAAATCTATAGAGTTGCAAGTCAAATTGAATTCCAAAACAAATTATCCAAACACACCCTTGTGGTAGAATTAATATTCTAAATGAGTTTTTAAAGTTTGTTTATCACTTAATACATCTTAATAACTCTACATTTGATTCGGTAAGAGAGGATAGAGTTGTTTGGTAAAATTTTGTTCTCTTTTTGTTTGTAGGAGGAAAATATAAATCTAAATCATTAAGAGTTATCTTTTGATGAAAAATTTAAATATATGGAGTTTTTATAAATATTGTATTCAATTCATTCCAATTTTTAATATCATTATTAAGTTTTGAAGTCAATTTAAGATATTTTTAAATTAAAAAGTCATTCACAGATTTTATATTTTTAATTACCAAATAACTTTTTAAGTTCAAATATTATTTCACTCGAAAAGATATAATATCTTAAATGTTGAGTGACTTGGTTCTTTTAAGTACATTTATTATTTATATATAGTGAGTTCTGTAATATAAATATAAACATAAATATTGAGCAGCTAGTCATGTCAGATAATTAATCGAGGATCTTATATTTGAAAATTCGTTACACATATTTATGTTTTCCTATACAACTTAAAAGATAAAAATAAAGATAAATTATTAATTAAGTTTTAAAAAGAGAGAGAAACATACACATATATTTATGAGTTACGCCTATAACCTCTAAAATTATACATAAGCTTATTGTATCAACTTTTAATTTTTCTTCAATAAATAACAACAAATTTGTTTGTGATAAAAGTGCATTTTTTAAAAAAAAATTCACAAAAAAGCTTTGTAGCCTATTAATTATAGGAAACTGATATTTTTCACGTGATTCTCCTCACATGAATGATGAGTGGATCCCACCTCCATATAAGAGATGAGAAATTTATGTGAAAATCTCATTTTAACATGTAAAAATATCAGTTTCATAACTACACTATTAAAAAAATTCAGTCATTGAACATTATTTAAAAAGGAGTAGTTAACATGAAGTTAATTTTGGTCAATTGACCAATATAACGTCGACATATAGGCTGAAAGTGATATTTCTTTATTTGTCAGCATTATATTTGTCAATTGAATAACTTATCATAAAATTTTATGGTAATCGGATCCAAAGACATTTTTAATTGGTTCATTAATTAATAAAAAAAGGGCAAAGGAGAAAAGGGAAAAAAAGTTTTTTAAGTGATTTTAGTATTTTACCATGAGTCGGCCTGACAAATTCAAATAAACCCTAGCACTGATTTATAAAACCCCTTCTAACACTACTTATTCTCTTTGAAAAAAATTCCTTTTAGGTTCTCCCATTGCCAATCTTTCTCGGAATTGTAAGCGTCTCTCAGTAGCAAGAAATTGAAATCAATGAAGCCCCTTAAAATGGACAACGGTGAGGAAAAACCCACCACCAAAAACGAGAAGAACGAAAATCTTGATTCAACTGGTGGTGGTCAAAACTCGACTCCGAAGAAGAGAAAACGGAAAGAAGTAGCCATTTTTGGAAATTACAGAAACTACTATGGCTATCGGGTATGTGATTTTATAAACTATTGCTCATGAGATTTCTGTTTTTAGGAATTTTACCATGTTTTATATTTATTTGCACATGCTTTCATGGTTTCTGTTGACCCAGATGATTTTAAATTGAAAGGAATTGAAAAGTTTTGATCTTTATTACTGTGAATTTTTGCTTTGATGATGCAGATTAGTCAGGAGTTGGAGGAAGATCCAAGGTTGAAGGTTTTTAAGAAAGAATGGTTCGAAGGAAAGGATTGTCTTGACATTGGCTGTAATAGTGGCTTGATCACTATTAATATTGGTATTTTTACTTGTTCATTTTTGTGCCTATATATTTATTTTTTGTGTGCGATGTACAACTGTGTATTGTTCATGGTGGCCAATTAAATTGGTTGGGTATTTCTTTTTTATTTTCTAATTTGCTATAAATTTTATAAGGTAATGTGGATTGTTAGGAAATTATTATTTCCACAAGCTCCCTCTTTTAAATAAGTGTGAGGGAGAGACCTTGTGGAACTAATGGCTTGTAAAAATAACATTTCCCAACTTTTATCATCTCTGTTTACAATAAATTTGAATCTTTATGTGAAGTTACTTAGAGACAAAAGTTATTGTTTCTCGGGAAAATATGTTTTGAAAATATAAAAATGATTTTGTTACATGTATTAATCTATAGCAATAACCATGCGCTGCTATAGCAAGTTCCTTGTCTCATCTTACCATTAATAGCGTCCTTATTCTCAACTATAGTTATTTTTGTACTGTTGTTACAGTCAGCAATGTACCTACATATTGGCGGAATCAGGTTTTTAAATGACCAATTCAGACAATTATGAACAAATAGGGCATTCTTTAGACTTTTAAGTGTAAAATTCAACTTGCCTTCTCTTTTGTTATTATAATGTAGGAGCATATATTTCGGTTATTGTATATCTAACTGTTTGGATCTCAATTCACGTACATGTTTGTGGAAATTGGAAATCATATGTCCTTGTTATTAATTTCTGATTAAATTCTTATACAGTTAATCATTTTTATCTGCAGCGAAAAAGTTTTGCTGCCAGAGCATACTCGGTGTTGACATTGATTCTGGTGAGATTTCAAAGTACAATCTGGCGTATGTTTTCCAAAATAAGTAATTATGTATATATATTTTGCGTGTGTGTGTGTTGCACTTTGATCTATTAGTTTTTGTTTCAACTTTTTCAGCATATTGACCCAATTTAAGAAACTGTACTTTCATATGTGCATAGTCATATACTTTGTGTTAGGGGTGGGCAACCGGTAAAAATCGGCCCGAACCGAATCGGCACCGGTTGGACCGGTATACCGAACCGGTTTACCGGTTCGGTACCGGTTTTTACCGAAATTTAATATAATTATTATTTTTATTAATATTAATATTAATATTAATATTATTTTTATTATTAGAATCATTATTTTTTTATTATTATAATCATTATTTTATTATTATTATTATAATCAGTATTAATTATTTATTAATAAAAAAATTAGAAAATCGGTATATACCGGTCCGGTTCGGTAATACCGAACCATAAAAAGGCCGTACCGAAACCTCAGACTAGTTCTTTTTGTACCAAACCGGCCGGTTCGGTCCGATCCGGAAGACCAAAAAAACCGGAAAACCCGTATATGTTGCCCAGTCCTACTTTGTGTTCTAAATAGTAAGTTACTCAGGAAATAACCACATGTAAACTATTCATGGTATGTTTACTGACCAATTACTTCCAGCATCTTGGTTTAGTATGCACAAAAGGGAAAAATAATAATAGTACATTGGATAATATCCTTATGTTTCATGACATCTTGATCAACTAGGTATGTAATATGAGTAGAATTGATACCGTGATCATGAAAGTTTTGGTTCAATTCATACTTCGTTCCTCTATCCACATAAATTTTGTTCCATTGATACTCTTCCAGAAAATATATACTTTCTACCGACTTTTTATTTAATATTTTTAAATTACTCCCTCCGTCCCATAGTTATAGGCTGATTTTTCATTTTGAGATGTCCCAATATATAGGCACTTACTATTTATAAAATTTAGTTGGTTCATTGTTTTACTTTTATGCCCTTATAATAAATATTAAACCATTACTCTTTTTTTAAAGAAACAACATTCAATGTCATTATTTTTATCACCACATTTAATGTTGTTGTATTCTCTTTTTTGGTTAAAGTTCTATGGTTATGGACTTTAACACGTCAATCAATGAAGTTGAGAGTTCCAGTGTGATAAGTAGGGAGTAATTAACTTATTCATTAATTCCATATTAAGGGGTATATGTGGAAAATTTATGTTAAAAATTGCCACTAAACTGATTTTCTTAAACTATGTGCCAAAAGAAATCAGCCTATAATTATGGGACGGAGGGAGTATTACTTTCTACCAACTGTAACTTTATACTCGAAGTATTCAGGCATTAGAAATCCTACTCTTACCATCAGTTCTTTTAATACCCTTTATAATGAGTCCATTAGCTGGCTTGAACACATATATTGGCCAATGAGTCCATTAACTGGCTTGATTGCTTAGGTATCCTACTTTTAGGTTACTAGTTGAGTGAAGTTAACCGAATTGATTTTGATGATAAGCTAAAATAACAACTGTTTCTTATCTTCCAGACCGAATTGAGGAAGCATATTGGAACCTCAGGAAGATTGCAAAGACAAGTACTCGTAAGCTACTTCCGAAGGCTTCCAAAGAAAATGTCGAGGGAGTAAACAATGTAGATCACCCTGTAACTGAACCTTTAAGTGAGGAGACAAGGAAGGTTCCTGGGGATTCATCCCTATCTACACTTTTAGACAAAGTTTCTTTCCAGCGAGAAAATTTTGTGCTTAGTAGGCGTCCTGAAGATAAGCGTTATGATACAATTATTTGGTAAGTTCTCTTTGGCTTTAGGTCTACTTGGTTATATACTGTATTATTTCAAGAAAATAAAGTGTTGCTCCTTGTTAGGTAATAAGAGAAATGATGAACATATATCCTTGAAAGTTGCGAATTTTTATTCAAAATCTAAATTGATGTACTTTTTCAATTTTTTTCCCATGCCATCTAAAAATTGAAGAAGTAAAATAAAAAATAAAAATATCTTTCATAACACTGTTTTGTATATTACACTGTCTTTATGAAAACACATTATTTTTTCTTTCCTTTTTCGTAATATGGATATATTTCTAACTTTGCAGTTTAAGTGTAACAAAATGGATCCATTTGAACTGGGGTGATGATGGGTTGATAAATTTATTTGCAAAGATCTGGAGGCTACTTCAACCGGTAATGTTTGTAGTTAGTCTTTTTATACATTTTGTTAATTTCATCTACAGAGTGGGATTCTATTTTGTCCTGAATTCTTGAGTTTAAATCTCCAGATTTCTTTACAGTTCTTATCTGAGTATATATCTGTATCATATCTAAATCTGAGCAGGGTGGCATGCTAATTTTGGAACCTCAACCATGGAAGTCATATTACAAAAACCGTCAAGTGTCTGAGGTATATGTCTGCTTCCCTATTTATGTTTGTGATAATTTAAATAATAGTTTGACCATAAGAATGTTAAATGTTGTGTGCAATTTATTGTACCAATTCAGGCTAAGGTGGGAGGATGCCAAATTCTTTGAACCCTTTCTTTTGATGAACCTCTATATTCAACTCTCTAAACACTTATCAAGTAGTTTATTATTTATTTTTTGATCGCCACCAAGTAGTTTAAATGACTTGGCCTTTCTATTTTATTGGTTGAAGCTTGTTCAATAATGTTCATATGTTTTCTGCAGACTGCGCAAAATAATTACCATAAAATTGAGATTTATCCAGAAAATTTTCAAGAAATACTTTTGGACAAGGTATGCCTAATGTTTTTTATATTTATGTGGCATTGGGATTTAACATATGGTGGGGGTAGGACTCTGACAAGAATGTAGGAATAATTGTTGGGCCTCTGATTTCTTACCTGCACAAACTTATTTTTGATGTCTGATTTTCATGGTATTTCAGATTGGGTTCAGATTCGTAGAAAACATTAGTTGCAATTTACCTGGTAGCAAATCTGGATTTCAAAGGCCAATTTTGGCTTTCTGGAAATGAATTCATTTACTTTCCCAACTATCCACGTAAAGTAAAATCTAGAACAGAAATGCTTCGGTACTTATTGAGAAACATTGTACCCCAAAAGAATTTTGACAACCTCCTCCTGGTCTAACATCCCTGACAGTCCAGTCCAGTGCACAAGCAGAAGAAATTGCTATCTCCCTCTTTCTCTGACTTGATGAATGACTAGCAAAAAGGCTTGGCTTGAAGAAGAAAAAGGTGTGATATATATTTCTTACCATGGTGTGCCTTGCTCTGTTGCACCAGAAACCGCTTCAGCTTTAGCCAGCCAGGGCGTATGCATGCCGCTTCTTCCTGTTTCTTTGCCCTTTTAAAACTTCTCACTAGTATAAGTACATTATTGAGCAAGAATGAGGATTTCCAGTTTGATTATTTATTTCCCAATTGTTGTTTCCTGAACATGAATTGCCGCAAGTGAACTCCTATTCAAGTACTCTAATTTTTCTACTAGATATTTATTATATTATTTTGATCAGTGAGTGAGACTTTTAGCTTCAGATGTAATTTTGTTTCTATTCCAGAGAGTTATTTAGACTTAATTTTGAATTTCTTTGTTCATTACAAAGCAATAAGGTTTACAATACAAGCAAATACTCGAACCAGTATATGAACAAGCGCGCTGTTTGCCAAAGAGGAAAATTCTTCATGTAGCATTTTATGTCAAGGGAACCACCACAAAACCCTAGCAATCTATCTATGTACAGAAGACCAAGCCTGATTGGTATTCAAGGATCAACCAATGTTTTCAATCACCTTAGGGAGAACATCTAAGCTGAGAAAATATGTGATTCCCGTTCATTGCAGGCACTCTGTCTGTCCTTCCTCAGTGATGATGCTGAACCCCTTGAAAACCTAGTCATTCCAGCCACAAACTACGGTATCAAAAATTCAAGCTGCACGCTACAGTAAGGACGAGAACTTTTAATTCATGGCATGTTTCACCGACAAAAAAAAGTGAAAGCTACAAGGCCAGAAACCCCATAAGATGATAAAAATGAAACAAAATTAGTATTAGAAATAACATGGGAGATGGAAAAATATGCATCAAGTGGATAAAATTACCATGTAGATCACTTTGCAGAAGAAATGCGGCGAAAGGAAGACATCCAGCCACTTGAAGTACCAATATTTTCACCCTGACCCTGGTTAGAAGTTTCAGGAGGCAACACAGGCTTTGAGGCATTTCTTTTTGAGACACCAGCAAGGGAATATGAATTAGATGACAAGTGTGGATTGGTCAAATTCTACAAACCAAACATTTATATTAGTCCAGTTGAAATTAAAAAATAAATGAAAAAAAGAAATTGCGTCATTATATAAATAATTACCCCAAACTTGGAAACAATGTCTAAATTACCTATTTATAATTCTATAATGATAAACAAGCAAAAAAGTCGGCTAAAACCAGCATTAGATTTCCATTCCCTTTTAAATAAAATGACTTACATTTCTCTCGAGGGGATTTTCAGAAGTCAAAATTCTGTCTGTCGGTGATTTAAATTGCATGCGAATGCCAGGGCTAGCAGCAGTACTCAATCTCATGCGATCAGTTAATTCAGTTGAATAAGAAACATTATTGCCTGCTGACACTGGAAAACGAACAAGTCATAAAATTAGTTTCTCGGCAAAAATAATCTATTTTAATGTCCATGTGTGTTTGATCAAATGTTACTCTTTCTAAAAGGTAAAAGAGTTGAATAATCTCTCTCAACCCTAGTACTTATAGATAACATGATTGGCAAGATGAGCAACTGCAAAACATTGTTGATATTTCCCAAAAACAGTCTACATATTCCTTTAAAGTTTCCCTCTACCGATACAGTTATACTTTAAGCGAGTGAAATGCACAGGAATATCTAACCTTGATGTTTGGACACATCCACTGGAACTGCTCGACTGCTGCTCTCCCCAGGAAGTGGCTGTAAATTAGGGTGTCTAATTTGTTAAAACAATGATCAACTTGAAAAAAAGTTTTCAGATCTTTGCATATGCAGTAAAGTATTAGATAAAAGATCCAAACTACAAACTATTTCAGAAAAATATATATTATTGACCAGTTAGACATAGCTGTGATGTACGGGACAGAAATTACAAAAATCAACAATCAGTACCCTTGTTTGAGTTTTAGTCTTTTGTGCTTGCTGGTACTTTAGGATGGTCCAATCGAATATGTAATCAAATTCATACCCTGCAAGAGACAGAAACACTTGTGCTTAATTTAGACATCCAAAAATGTGAGGAAAAAACTATGCACAGAACATTAAACAGTAGTCTTTCAGTTCAACAAGAAACCTTGAAAATAAAAGTCCAGCAGGAATTTTTTATCAATGTTGCAGGCTATGTTACATGGACTCTGGTAAGGCAACAGAATACGCATGTGTGAAGGACATTAAACAGTAGTCTTTCAGATCAACAAGAAACCTTGAAAATAAAAGTCCAGCAGGAATTTTTTATCAATGTTGCAGGCTATGTTACATGGACTCTGGTAAGGCAACAGAATACGCATGTGTGAAGGAGTCAGATTTGACATGTGCACAAATTTGGAGTATTTAGATCAATGTTACTTGGAACACAAATTTTTTTGGTTCGCTGAACAGGTATGAGAATGTGCCACATTACATAGTTTAAAACATGTTACACTAGGGGTAGCTTATATGGATGCTTAGAGTTCGATATAATAAAGAATCTAGATGCAATTAAGCTACATTTAGTAGAAGATTATTAGTTACATAAACAAATTGATTGTTTTTGTGGCCCCATATAAAAGTACCTTTATCACATTTATCACATTAAATAACTAGATATACATTTTCTTGAGGCCTATTATTAATATTTTCCTTACAGGCACACTTTAGGAGAAAATGCTGACTTTCTTAATTTGCAAATTACTTTGGACATTCATGGACAAATGGAGTATTATGTTTATAAGGGCTTTTCTTTCACTTACTTTTTCTTCCACTAAATACTTAAATAGCATGTCCAAGGCAACAAGGTATGAGGATCCCATACCTGTGCCGTTCAACACAGGCACCCTAGGGTAAATAGGTGAGTCCATGTAACAAGACTGCCAGACATTTATTGTGAGCATTAAACACTAGAACATATAAAAATTCAGTGCCAATATCCTGAGAATGAGATAATATAAACTTGCTCCTTATTGACTTGAGATAAGTGGCCTAGTTAGCAGATACCTTCACGAGCGAACAATTCATGGAACAGACGCTTCAAGAAGCCGTAATCAGGACGTTGATCAAATGTCAAAGAATGGCAATAATGGAAGTATGAAGCAAACTCCACTGGGTTAGACTTGCACAAAACCTTTAAAAAGAACAGACTAACATAAGCTTACAAATTTCAGACCAGGTTAAAACTCATACAGAAAGATAGATGGTATCTAAATACCTCAATAGGAGTTGATAACTTCTTCTCACATATTTTATCATACTTTTGCTTCTTGGTGGCAGCTTTTAGACCCTGCCATGGAAGACTACACATTTTTGTGTCGGTCAGAAAATGTAGTTTGAATTTATAAACGAAGTGATTTCACGATTTATTGTGCAGCAGAAAAAAGGAATGAAAAACAAAAAGAAATGCATCGGATGGCAATGGCATACCTTCCTCTCAAAAAATAAAGTAGTACATATCCAAGTGACTCTAAATCATCCCGTCGGCTTTGCTCTACAAAAAAGACACCCAAATGAGGAAAATCTAACAAAGTAATCCTAGTAAGCCACCAGCAGTTTAATAAAAGAAACGTTGCTATGCGCACCTATTCCAAGGTGAGTATTACAACTTGCATAGCGTGCAGTTCCCGTCAAATTTTTGTTCTCTCTGTTCAATAGTAAACCACAAAATATAATTCCTTTATGATGCATTAATATAGTCATACTTGCAAAGAAGTAAGAACCTAACCAATCAAAAATATGATGGAGTTTAAATTAGACATCAGGTAGTACAAAAAAGAATGGATATTCATTTCTCGACCCCCACCCCCTGTCTCTCTCTCCCACACGCACTCTCACACTTTTTGATGAGTTAAATTTATTCAAATAATAAGCCAAACCGGTCTAATAGGGCCAAGACAGAAAGAAACTCCCACTTTTGTCCTAGTAAAATAAAAGTCCAAATAAAACAAGACACTTGCAAACTCTGAAATGAAAAGGATACCCACTACTAAGAAACATGTTAATATTGGAAATCAGGCAAGGCTAACATAATTTAACCTGGAAGGATACCTGTAAGGAATATGGCGGTTGGTTGTTGAATCTCGATATCTTTTTGCAAGTCCAAAATCAATAATGTAAACCTGATAAATAATGATGAGGATCAACAAACATTAAGTTTAAAAACTTTTTGAAAAATAAAAATATAAGAGCCATTTAGGTTTAAGTAAAAACGAGTAGGAGCAAAGAAGTTATAATTACCTGATTAGCTTTTCGACCAAGACCCATGAGAAAGTTATCAGGCTTAATATCTCGATGCAGAAACCCTTTAGAATGCACAAATTCTATCCTTGTTATCTAATTTGACACAAACAAAAAGAATTTATAATTACTAATAATTCCCAAATCGGTAATGAAATATATTATAAAGTGCAGTTATTGTAGGGGTAATAAGGACTGCAGAAAGATGCCGAACTTGCTGCCCCATTGACAAGAGGGGAGTGGGCTAATTTAGAAAGACATTGATACTTGTACATGAGAAACATATGATGTTCAAAATACTTACCATTTGATCAGCCAACATTAAGACCGCCTTCAATGAAAACTTCCTTCCACAATAAACAAACAGATCTTCAAGACTTGGTCCAAGTAAATCAAGGACAAGGATATTATCGTCTGCATCTATGCCAGACCATTTTATGCCAGGTATACCACCTAAAAACACAGATCAAAGTTAAAAGACAAATACATCACTAAAATAATTTTATTTTCTTATGGATGTATTGAAATACAACAATGCATACAGGCATAGCTTCACACAAAGATTATACAAGAACAAGAAATCTGCATCACAAGAGTTTTATTTTCAGATGAAACTTACTTCCTCCCTGAAGAATATTATACAACTTGGCCTCGTACAAAAGTTGTGGATGTTTTGTCTTATTGTTCTCCTGCACAGTAAAAACGAAAAATAAATGATATCAGTGAGTACACCAAGCAAGAAATTATTTTTTTAGATAGAAACACAAAATGTATCAAGAATGAGAACTTGGTATCAAATTTCCATGTCAAAAACAGCAATTAACATAAACACACCAGCACAAAGAACGAAAATGTCAGTCTGTATAAGTTGGTCCATGGGCTTTAAAAAGTTCAAAAAAGTTATAGAACTCAATGTAACAAATTCACTCGACTAAACCGATACTCCCGAATTATATTTCACACTAATTAATATGGGGAAGAAACAGTTTTGATTTATGGAGAATATGGACTCTTAAGATCAAAGCCACAAAACCAAGTGATCACAATCCCCTTAAATTTCCTAAACATCACAATTGCAAAACCTACAATCACACATGTCAGTGCTGCATGACAGTGCTGCATGAGCTGTCAAAGGACAATCTTTACTTCAATTTTGAAATAATACCCCAATTGTAAAAACAAAAGTCACATTAGGTGCAGCAAAATAAGAACATTTTCGTAGAGAAAATAGATTGAGACGTACGATCTTCACAGCAACGATCTCAAACGTATCAACATGAGTAGCTGCACAAAAATCAAACAAAATTAGAAAAACAAATATATAGATACGAAACCATAACTATACATATATATATAAATAAGTACCGAGATGAATTTCTCCGAATGATCCACTTCCGATCTTACGGCCGAGCTTGTATTTGCCTCCGACAATCCTTTCCATGTTCTACGTGGACGGATCAGATCGAATTGAATTGAATCTATCCGACGGAGCTGGTGTTTTGAGATTTCGAATTTCCTGAAAATTTGTCTAAATGATTTTTATCAACCCCAGGTTTAAGGGAAAATTTAGAGATGAAAAAGAAAGTTCGTCAACGGAGTTTGAGGTAGACTAGTTGAGTAGAGTTGTACAGAAGGTAGCTACTGTTGTTGTTACGGCTTAGGGGAGGGAGAACAGACAGAAGATAGAAGATGCCACGTAGGAGCGGTGAGGGTTTGATATGAAGGCTATATATATATATATAGGGTCCGGATCACGTAAAGACTCCCTTATAATACTAAAATGCGGATTTTTTTTCTTCTTTTTTTTTTGTTTTTTTTTAAACAACTAAAAAAAAAATTTAATATTTTATGAAACTGAAATTTTTTCATAATACAATTTTTTGGGTGTAATTTGTCCGTATTTTTATAAAATCGGGATCCCAAAATTGATCATATATATATATATATATATATATATATATATATATATATATAGTCAGGATCTTAATCTCACTGCTTATTTAATCTCATTGAGTCACCCCTTTTAATGATTTTAATTGGCCATGCAACCGTCGTCTATACTTTTAAGCGACGCTTATATGTGTTGTCCGTCATTAAAAGTATGATTTGACGATCAGTATGATCGAGCCGTCATGGGTTCGTCGCTAAAGGGGTGAGCTTTCGGGTGAGTTTGATAAAAATGAGCTTTAAAATCGGATATATATATATATATATATATATATATATATATATATATATATATATATATATATATATGGGAAAAATAGGATAATTTTTTGGGTTATAACGACAGCTTTTGTGACGCCCCAAAATAGGTCCATTCCATCCAACCCATTTCGAGTCGCCAAATACATGATGCGAAATAATTACAACTTTATTATTACAACATATAAAGCTGCGAAGTTTAAATACGAGATATTGCCATCTGCATAATATCCACACGCAAATAAATCTCCATCATAATTATTGATACATTATTTTACAAAATGGTGAGGACTACTAAACAACTCTCTAGAACCTTCATTCCATACCCCGACTAAGTTTCATTACATTCTCGCCTCCCGAGAAGAAAAATGGAACAACAAGGAAAAGGGTGAAATCAACTAAAGCCCGGTAAAGAATATTACGACTAAGATAATATACAACAAATTATCGTTAGTCTTCAACGAGGAAAAATCGATAGAATACAATAGGCAAAAAAGTTTTGGATCAATATTCGCATGGTGAAATAATAATTCATGTAAGAGTTACGTAGAGAATGAAATCTACTATAATCTATGAATTTAACGATCCATCATCAATATTTTATCCTCAGTAACATCAATCAATATTCATCTCAAATCAAATATTCATCTTTGCACTACTGAGCCAAAGATATTCATTCATTTAAACACACATTCATCTTTAAACACCAAAAAGATATTCTTCAGAAATCATTCATCTGCACTACAGCCAAAGATATTCTTCAGAAATCATTCATCTGCTGACCTACAGGGCAAAGATATTCAATAATATCATCATTTAAGACTGAGGATGATGAAAAATATTTTTAAAGAAACGAATCCAGTGAAACAAAATGACAAGGATTAAGGATTAAGGATTCGTACTTGGTTTTATCCACGCCCAAAAATACCTCAAAAATAATCATAGTGGTGTAAAATTCAAGAATGATCAAAAACATGGATACAATCAGAGTTAGTATCCAAAATAGATGTTTTAGA
Source organism: Panax quinquefolius (assembly GCA_020205615.1). Classification (NCBI taxonomy): domain Eukaryota; kingdom Viridiplantae; phylum Streptophyta; class Magnoliopsida; order Apiales; family Araliaceae; genus Panax; species Panax quinquefolius. Next base: position 144,771,326 of record CM035160.1, read on the forward strand.
TAAAAGAAGAAATTTTATTTTTGGTGAATAAGACCAGATATCGTGAATAGTCAGAGTATCGTGAATAGTCTTCCGATATCGTGAATAGTAACTCCCGACACCAAAAGATAGAAATTCCACAAAAAACATCTTCACGCTTCATGAATAGTACTCGTGAATAGTAACTCGTGAATAGTAACTCATGAATAAGTAACTCGTGAATAGTAACTCATGAATAGTAATCCATGAATAGTAACCCCGACATGAAAAAGTTCCAAATTTGATAAAACTTACGATCAACATTTTTCAAAGATAATGATATTGAAAAATAATATCATCTGAAAAAAATAATATCCCTTACCTCGAAAGATCAAGACTTTTAAATTTAAACACCTGGGATATAGGCTATGACTTGGACTTGCAATCAGTATAGCAATACTCAAAGTATACTCAAAATACTCACAAGAATACGTTTCGATAATATAGAGAGAGAAAACTTCAGTTTACGGTGTGATTTTCAATTCTAACCCAAGACCCTATTTATAGGAAATCGCTTAGAAACACCAAAGCGTAAAATTTAATATAATATTAATATTTATTTTCCAAAACCTCATACGCACACTTGCCAACTGAATTCAGCTCCTACACATGTTAAATGAGGCCACCTAACATTCCAAAAACGTTTTTCCTATTTTAAATATTTTAAACTTCCAAAATCAATATTTTGAACTTGAACTTCAATAATTCATAATAAATAGCCCTTTCATCAGAAAATTGAATCTCTCGTGTTTTATAGGAAATTCAATTCTCTACAACTTTGCGGAAGAAAGTTTTTCCAAATTCCAAATAGAAATTGACCAAGAAATCCACAAACGGTGATTTTATAATTTATAATCAAATTTCTATCAATAATTGTGTCCACCAACACGTAAAAACATGTGTTAAACATTTAATGCCACAAAATACTCTTCCTCCCCATATACTCATATATCCCACATTCATTGTAAAAATATCACAGATTAATATATTATTAAAATAATATATTTAAATGAATTATTTTATCGTAAAAGATAAAATATTAATTTTCAACAATTGTCATTTTAAAATTTTCTCCATCTATATCCACATAAAATCAATATTTTTCTCATCATATAAATCAATAATTAATTATTCACAAATAATATTACAGAATCACAATATTGACAACCGTGCGGTTTCAGGAAGAGGGGCTTTCAATAAGAATTTTTCTTCTTCTTGGTAGCGCAATTAGGTGACCAAACCTCTCCTTAGATGCAGAACTTTCTAGACATTGCCAATAATGTTATCTAATAATATTATTCAGATAATATGAATTATTGCTTCGATAATGAAAGATACCGTGTAATGACAATTATCAAACAACAATGAATATAAAATATCAACGCAAAGAATTATTAACTCAATAAAACATTTGATAAGTAATTATCGTAACCATTATTGAGTAGTGTCTTCACGTAAGAATCAATAATTGGTGCAATCTGGTGTCTTCTTGTTTCAAAGAACGCGCATTAGTGTGTTTTAACCATAGGGTATTCTAACAAAGATAATAGTAGAATAACTACGCCGTTATTTAAAAACAACTTATATTTGTCGTTTTCTTCATCCAATCACTTTCCGTTATGGGGCCCACACATACATTTGCGCTAGTTATACGAATATTCCCGACAAGCATTGAATATTCCACGACCAAACGAATATTCCCAAGCGATAATGAATATTTTATATCCACTTGCTTAATTTGAAATATTTGCATATTTAACCCTTAACTATCCACATTAATCAAACCAACCCTTACTATTTCAAAATAATAAATAAAGGAAATTCCTTTTTATTTAAAAAATTTCGGTCTTACAACCTCCCTCCTTATGAAATTTCGTCCTCGAAATTGACGTGACGTCATTCTGGTGTTTTGAAAAGGTGAGGATACCTCGCTTTCATTTCCGTTTCCAACTCCCGGTCATTTCCTCTATAGCATGATTCCTCCACAAAACTTTAACTTGTGGTATAACCTTTCATAGCGTAGGACATGCTCCTTCCTATCCAACATCTTGACAGTGCCTCCTCATACGTTAAGTCTTCATTTATCTCGTCCTGGGTTTCTAACTCAATAACGTGGTTTGGGTCTTTCACATATTTTCTGAAGCATGGATATGTGAAACACATTATGAACACGAGACATACTCGGAGGTAACGCAAGTCTATAGGCTACATTTCCTACTCGGTCAAGAATTTGAAATGGACCGATAAATCGTGGATTGAGCTTTCTCTCTTCCCAAATCTTGTAACTCCCTTCCATGGAGTAACTCGCAACAATACATGATCCCCACATTAAATTCCACGCCCTTTCGATGAAGATCCGCATAACTCTTTTGTCGATCTTGTCTTGTTTGTATACGTTGTCGAATCATTTGGATCTTTTCGGTGAGTCATACGTATTTTAACCTCGGGTCCCAAACAATGTTGCTTCACCCACCTCATCCCAACATATTGGAGAACGACATTTTCGTCCATATAATGCTTGAATGGAACCATGCCTATATTTGTTTAATAACTATTGTTGTATGAGAATTCCACCAATGGCAAGTACTTATCCCAACTTCCTTTGAAATCTAGGACACAGAGTTTTAATATATCTTCAAGAGTTTGAGTAGTCCTTTCTGATTGCCCATCCGTTTGAGGATGGTATGCCAAACCGAATCGTAAATTCGTGCCCATAGCTTTCTACAAACTAACCCAAAACTATGGATACTGGCATGCCATGCAATCTCACAATCTCATTTACGTACATACGAGAGAAAGGCGTTCAAGGAATAAGTCTCTCGTATCAGAAGAAATGAGTAGACTTGGTTAATCTATCAACAATAACCCAAATCGCATCTATGCCTTGAGAAACCTTGGGAAGATTAGTAATGAAATTCAGGGTAATGTGTTCCCACTTCCATTTCAAAATCTCAAGTGGTTGCAATGGACCATTTGGCACTTGATGCTCTGCCTTTACATGTTGATAAGTTAAACATCTCGAGATAAACTACGCGATCTCTCTCCTCATATTGCTCCACCAAAATGTATGTTGAAGATCATAATACATTTTGGTACTCCTGAGATGGATTGCAAACAATGTGTTGTGTGCCTCCATCGTGATTCTATGCTTCAAATCAAAATCATTAGGAATGCCAAGTCCGAGTTGACTCAAGTATTCCTTCTTCATCAATTCTCGCTTAGGAATAGCTCATTCTTGTACTTTCTTCTTCATACATACGCATCGGCTACCGGGCCTGGGTGGCTTGAGCAACCTTAACTTTTTCTATTAAAGTTGGCTCTGTCGTATACTTGACATCATCGCACTTTTCCTCGCGATATGATCTTCTACTCAACGCCGTCGCCTACCACGCTCGCTTTTCGAGGATGGCATAATCGAACATGTCTTTGAAATGAGTCTCCTCTTGAGTTCTTTCAAGCTCTTCCCACATTCCTTGCTCCATTCGAATTTTGTATCTCTACGAGTCATTTGCGTTAATGGAATAGCGATTCGAGAATATCCTTCAACGAATCTCCGATAATAACCAACTAAGCCTGAAAGCTACGTATTTCGATTCATCGACTTAGGTTGCTCTCAATCGTGACTCATATCCCAATCTTGGATAAGACGTCACAATGACACCTATCGATTTCTTATCGCATCTAATATGACGCCCCTACAGAGAGTCGGCAGGTGAATTCCACAAAGGAAGTCACAAGATAAAGGCTCAGTACCAAATTCTATAGTTGAATTTTAACTCACGAAGTTCAATAGAGCCATTCGATATGAGATTTTAGAAATGAGTTTTGTATCAAGGGTTCAAAGTCGATACAAAATTTAATATCGAGCTTTGGGAGTAAGCCAAGAAATTCTTGAAATACGTCGGGAAAAATCAATAACAACAGAATATTATTCAAATCGACGTGTCTTTATTCAAATCCATAACATGGACTAAGAAAACTTGACATCCGTAATAAACGAATGACTTCATGGCTTGATATGAAAATGTTTGACTACAATGGTTTGATTACTTGAATTGAATAACAAAGTTGCTTAGGAATATGAAAACTAACAACCTTACAAAAGCAATCAATTTGGCATGATGAGTAGTTAACCTTAAAATCACATCAAAAGCAAATATCTCTATAGAAATAAGGTTAATGAGTAATGTGATAGTGCCAACTTGAATCAAGCAAGATTTTTTAAACAACGGATGTAATGAAAGTTTCTCCTAATGGAGTCTCCATGAGATAGGTCAAAGTTTAATTTCTCCGTAGTCAAGTTCAAACGTTGAGCGCAAGTAAGAGAGATAAAAGAATGGTAGTAGAACCAATATCTAGTAAGGTATATACTTCGCAAGAATTTATAATTAACTAACCTGCGTCTTAACTTCGTTCGGGTTCTCGCATTTTGACCGATCACAACAAACGCTTCTTCCGGAATCGTTGACTTTGACTTTTCGGGACGATCTTTTGAGTCATCGTCCCCATTGAACTAGGTTTCGCCATCTTTGTACAATCTCGAAGCGATATGTCCTTCCTTTCCACAATTATAGCGATACCTTGAACTGTGTGGGCGGTTTGGTGATATGTCCCTCTTTCCGCATTTAGTATATGAATGGGTGGTCGTTCTCTCTCCCTTAAAACTAGTCACATCTTTGGCGACGCGTCTTCACATGGTCGTTGTTGAATCTCCTCTTTTAAAATCTCCTCCCGACTCACTTCTTCTATTTTCACGGCCACGATTACCACCAGAGTGGTTACCGCCTTTGTCCAGTATTCTTCTTTCTCCGTTGGTTATCGTTATTCGATGATCGCTATATCTTCTAGATGATCCTGGTTATGGTCCCTCGGTTGAACGTATTTCGTTATCTCGCTCTAACAATGAGCCCGCTGACAACATCTGAATAGAGAGAAAATTTATGAGAAATGAGATACTGACGTATGTCGGGTTTCAAACCTCTTAGAAACATCCGCGTCATACGTTCCTCATTCTCCACCAAATGAGGTGCAAACCTGGATAACTCCGCGAACTTCGCCTCGTACTGGGACACCGTCATGTTATTCTGCTCTAGTCTAATAAACTCCACTTCCTTCATATGACGAATACTTTCAGGGAAGTACTTGTCATTGAACTGCTTCAAACGCCTCCCGTGACGTCTTGAGTGCGGTTTGGATGGGTACGCTTCATGATTCCCACCGAGAATCTGCTTTCGCACGGAACATAAAGGTGGCGAATGGAACCTTCTGTTCTCCGTGCATCCCAAGACATCGAATATCATGGTAATTTGTTTGACCCACGTCTCGCGCTTTAATCGGATCCGGCTTTCCCTGCACTCGGTGGTCCCAACTCTTTGAACTACTTGTGGCCGTGACCACCGTGAATTGCTATCATTTCCTCCTCGTATTTTGAACACGAAGTCTCCCAAATCCGATTTTTGCATGAATCGCAAAAAGCTTCTAAACATCCCTCGCTCATCATCTCGCCAAATGGTGTTGTTCACGGGAGGAACATTGCCACTGTTCAGACGTTTCTCCTCGTTGGTAAAAGCAGAGCATCTCCACGGTCTCATTTACTCCTTAATTAATATTCTCAATCGACATTCTCAAATACCGTCATAAAACAAGGGTTAATTAAGGAAATCAATATATCACATAATATCCCTATATATCTTGATTAACTAACAAATAAGCTTAGGTAGGACACACTTAGCGAAGGATTTACTCGTCTCTCCCTCCTAGTTCTATTCCCCGATCTCCGCCAGAGATCATATCCTAAGCTCGATACCAATTGTGACGCCCCCAAAATAGGTCCATTCCATCCAACCCATTCTCGAGTCGCCAAATACATGGTGCGTAAATAACTACAACTTTATTATTACAACATATAAAGCTGCGAGTTTAAATGAGATATTGCCATCTAGACAATATCCACACGCAAATAAATCCCCATCATAATTATTGATACATTATTTTACAAAATGGTGAGGACTACTAAACAACTCTCTCTAGAACCTTCATTCCATATTACCCGACTAAGATTCGCCACATTCTCGCCTCCGAGAAGAAAAATGGAACAACAAGGAAAAGGGTGAGCTCAACTAGCCCAAATAAAGAATATTATGACTAAGATAATATACAACAAATTATCGTTAGTCTTCAACGAGGAAAAATCGATAGAATCTGATGACAACAAGTTTGAGATCAATATTCGCTATTGAAATAATAATTCATAGAAGAGATTACGTGAGAGAATGAAATCTACTATAATCTATGAATTTAACGATCCATCATCAATATTTTATCCCCGTAACATCAATCAATATTCATCTCAAATCAAATATTCATCTTTGCACTCTGAGCCAAAGATATTCATCGATTAAGTCATGTTCATTTTAACACATGTTCATCTTTGCATTACATGCCAAAGATATTCTTCAGAAATCATTCATCTTTGACTACTGAGGCCAAAGATATTCAATAATATCATCATTTAAGACCGAGGATGATGAAAATATTTTTAAAAAGCGAATCCGGTGGAAACAAAATGACAAGGATTAAGGATTAAGGATTCAGTACTTGGTTTTATCCACGCCCAAAAATACCTCAAAAATAATCATAGTGGTGTAAAATTCAAGAATGATCAAAACATGGGATCAATCGAGTTAGTATCCAAAATAGATGTTTTAGACGAAAAGAAGAAATTTTATTTTTCTATTGAATAGATCAGATATCGTGAATAAGGTCAGATATCGTGAATAAGTCTTGATATCGTGAATAGTAACTCGACACCAAAAGATAGAAATTCCACAAAAACATCTTCACGCTTCATGAATAGTACTCGTGAATAGTAACTCGTGAATAAGAACTTCATGAATAGTAATCGTGAATAGTAACTCATGAATAGTAACCCATGAATAGTAACCGAGCATGAAAAAGTTCCAAATTTGATAAAAACTTCGATCAACATTTCAAAGATAATGATATTGAAAAATAATATCATTACGAAAAAAATAATATCCCTTACCTCGAAAGATCAAGTCTTAAATTTAAAAACAGGATATAGGCTATGACTTGGACTTGCACCAGTATAGCAATACTCAAAGTATACTCAAAATACTCACAAGAATACGCTCGATATATAGAGAGAAAACTTGATTTACGGTGTGATTTTCAATTTTAACCTAAGCACCCTATTTATAGGAAATTGCTTAGAACACCAAAGCGAAAATTTAATATAATATTAATATTTATTTTCCAAAACCTCATACGCTTTACTTGCCAACTGAATTCAGCTCCTACACATGTTAAATGAGGCCACCTAACATTCCAAAAACGTTTTTCCTATTTTAAATATTTTAAACTTCCAAAAATCAATTATTTCGGAGCTTCGGAACTTCAATAATTCATAATAAATAGCCCTTTCATCAGAAAATTCGAATCTCACGAGATTTTATAGGAAATTCAATTCTCTACAACTTTGCAGAAGAAAGTTTTTCCAAATTCCAAATAGAAATTGACCGAAATCCACAAACAGGTGATTTTATAAGCTATAATCAAATTTTGGTCAATAATTGTGTCCACCAACACAGAAAACATGTGTTAAACATTTAATGCCACAAAAATACTCTTCCTCCCCATATACTCATATATCCCACATTCATTGTAAAATATATCACAGTTAATATATTATTAAAATAATATATTTAAATGAATTATTTTATCGAGAAAAAGATAAAATATTAATTTTCAACAATTGTCATTTTAAAATTTTCTCCATCTATATCCACATAAAATCAATATTTTCCTCATCATATAAATCAATAATTAATTAATCACAAATAATATTACAGAATCACAATATTGACAACCGAGCAGGTTTCCTCAGAAAGAAGGGGGCTTTCAATAAGAATTTCTTATCATAGCGCAATTAGGTGACCAAACCTCTCCTTAGAGCGAACTTTCTAGACATTGCCAATAATGTTATCTAATAATATTATTGAGATAATATGAATTATTGCTTCGATAATGAAAGATCTTGTGTAATGACAATTATCAAACAACAAAGAATATAAAATATCAACGCAAAGAATTATTAACTCAATAAAATCTTGAGCAAAGAATTACCGTGTAACCATTATTGAGTAGTGCCTTCACGTAAGAATCAATAATTGGTGCAATAATCACAGCCATCTTTCAAAGAACGCAGACAAGTGTGTTTTAACCAACGGTATTCTAACAAAGATTAATTCTGTAATAATTCACGCCTGTTATTTAAAAACAACTTATATTTGTCGTTTTCTTCATCCAATCACTTTCCGTTATGGGGCCCACACATGGTCAATTTTGCTTGCATTATACGAATATTCGACAAGAGACGAATATTCCACCACCAAAACTAATATTATTCCGACGATAATGAATATTTTATATCCACTTGCTTAATTTGAAATATTTGCATATTTAACCCTTAACTATCCACATTAATCAAACCAACCCTTACTATTTCAAAATAATAAATAAAGGAAATTCCTTTTTATTTAAAAAATTTCGGGGTCTTACAGTTTTACCCGTCGAAAACCGTAGTCATAACTATTCTGGGCTATGATAACGGGTGAACCGTCGTCATAGTCAAAAAATCCGTCGTCTTAGCCTTTGTATATATAAAAGTTTTAGGCCCAGTGCCAATTCTTAGCCCTCCAGATGAGCATTGTTGCTATATATATTTTACTCGAGTAGATATAAATGGTATCTAAAGCTGAAAAATAAACTAAAGTGGACTTGTTTCGTACCGTTCAAAATAAAACGATTTAAACTAAAGTGGACGTCATAACTTGCTCATTTTAAGTCAGAATGAGCTCATTTTTGGACAGGAGGTACTTTATACCATATACTTTCATGTCCCAAAAGGCAGAATTTTTCTCATAATTTAGTGGTCAAACAAATTTCTCTAAAATCATGGCAGCGTAAAGCTTTTTCGGTTTTTGCAGCTTTGCACTCCTTTGCTAAAATCAGCACACAAAAATCTACAACACCTTTTCCAAGTAATTCCACTTGGATTAGTTAGGTAACTCATAGATCTAACTCTAGGACTTGACCACACTCAAAAATTCAAAATATAATAAGAGATATGGTCAATTGAATTTCATGTTACGCTTTTTCACCAAAATCGATTTTCAACTCTTTGTGATTTCTAAGAAACTTTCATGTTTTTACATACTAACCAACATAACTCATCATAAAACTTACTAATACCACTTAAACCCATGATTTTCATTAGTCCAATGCTTTTATTATGACTTTCATCATAAACCACGTAAACCTGTTCATTTTAGTTGAAGAAATATTTGAGGGTTTAAGAAATGGGTTTTATCTTTGGGGTCAATACAAAATTCGATTTCACGCTCTAAGTAGGCTAAGAAGTCTTCAAGAATACGCCAGAAATTTATTAATAATAGAAATATCATTCAATCATCGTGACTCTCATCCAAGACTTGGATAAGACGTCACATTGATACCAACTCGTGACTTCTATCCCTTAACCTAGATAGACTCACAATGATACCTATAACCTTGCCATCTTCATTCACGATGTCGCCTCTGAGAAGTCCGGCTTTGGTGCATTCCACACAAGGAAGTCAACAACGAAAGGTTTGGGGCTCTTTACTTATGGCTTGATATGACAATAATTGACTTTAGTAGTTTGGTTACTTGAATTCGCAACAAGTTGGTTATGAATATAAAAGCTAACAACCTTTACGAAAAGAATAATGAGTAGTTAATCAATCGTTTTCAAAAATTACCTCAAAGGCAAGTATTTTCAAAGAGATAATATCGACAGTAACGTGAAAGTGTTTATTTGAATCAAACAAGATTTAAAAAGCGATTGGAGGTAACGAAGGCTCCTACTAACGAGGTTTCAACCAACAAGTCAAAGTCTAACTTCTCCGAGTCAAATTTAAACGTTGAACACGACTAGGTGAAATAAAAGAGTGGGTAGAGGCGGTATCTAACACGGTATAGACTTCGCAAGAGCTACAATTAACTTACCCATGATAATTTTATTCGGGTTCCTCGTCACGAGAGAAAAAAATGCTCTCTCTTAAACTCACGGCTTTGGTTTGTGCTGGGATGACCTTTGGTGCCTCCATCCTAGTTGAATTTGTCTTCGATAAACGACAAAATCGAAGCTAAGTGACTTCTCTTCCACAATTATAACATGCTTTGACTGGCGTGTGTAAGACCCAAAAATTTTTAAATAAAAGGAATTTCCTTTATTTATTATTTTGAAATAGTAAGGGTTGGTTTGATTAATGTGGATAGTTAAGGGTTAAATATGCAAATATTTCAAATTAAGTAAGTGGATATAAAATATTCATTATCGCTTGGGAATATTCGTTTGGTCATGGAATATTCACCGCTTGTGGGAATATTCGTATAACCACAAAATGACCATGTGTGGGCCCCATAACTGAAAGTGATTGGATGAAGAAAACGAGCAAATATAAGTTGTTTTTAAATAACGGCGTAGTTTGTTACTAATTATCATCGTTAGAATACCCGGTGGTTAAAACACACTAATACGCGTTCTTGAACAAGAAGATACCAGTATTGCACCAATTATTGATTCTTACGAAGAAGGCCTTTACTCAATAATGGTTATGTAATTACTGTTCAAAGATTTTATTGAGTTAATAATTCTTTGCGTTGATATTTTATATTGTCATTGTTTCAATAATTGTCATTACACAAGATCTTTCATTATCGAAGCAATAATTCATATTATCTGAATAATATTATTAGATAACATTATTGGCAATGTCTAGAAAGTTCTGCCTCAAGGAGAGGTTTGGTCACCTAATCAATACACAAGAAGAAGAAATTCTTATCGGAAAGCCCCCTCTTTCCTGAAGCGCACCGTTGTCAATATTGTGATTCTGTAATATTATTTGTGATTAATTAATTATTGATTTATATGATGAGGAAAATATTGATTTTATGTGGATATAGATGGAGAAAATTTTTAAAATGACAATTGTTGAAAATTAATATTTTATCTTTTTCGATAAAATAATTCATTTAAATATATTATTTTAATAATATATTAATTCTAGTGATATTTTTACAATGAATGTGGGATATATGAGTATATGGGGAGGAAGAGTATTTTTGTGGCATTAAATGTTTAACACATGTTTTGTGTGTTGGTGGACACAATTATCGAATCAAATTTGATTATACTTTTTATAAAATCATCTCGTTTGTGGATTTTGGTCAATTTCTATTTGGAATTTGGAAAAACTTTCTTCCGCAAAGTTGTAGAGAATTGAATTTCCTATAAAACGCGCGAGATTCAATTTTTCTGATGAAAGGGCTATTTATTATGAATTATTGAAGTTCAAGTCTCAAATAATTGATTTTGAAGTTTAAAATATTTAAAATAGGAAAACGTTTTTTGGAATGTTAGGTGGCCTCATTTAACATGTGTAGGAGCTGAATTCAGCTGGCAAGCAAAATGATGAGGTTTTGGAAAATAAATATTAATATTATATTAAATTTTCGCTTTTGGTGTTCTAAGCAATTTCCTATAAATAGGTCTTAGGTTAGAATTGAAAATCACACCTTAAATCAAGTTTTCTCTCTCTATATTATCGAGCGTATTCTTGTGAGTATTTTGAGTATACTTTGAGTATTGCTATACTGGTGCAAGTCCAAGTCATAGCCTATATCCTGTGTTTCACCTAAGACTTGATCTTTCGAGGTAAGTGGATATTATTATTTTTCGTGAATGATATTATTTTTCAATATCATTATGTGAAATGTTGATCGTAAGTTTTATCAAATTTGGAACTTTTTCATGCTCTGGTTACTTTATTCATGAGTTACTATTCACGAAAGTTCTTATTCATGAGTTACTATTCACGAGTTACTATTCACGAAAGTACTATTACGTAAGCGTGAAGATGTTTTTGTGGAATTTCTATCTTTTGTGTCTGAGTTACTATTCACGATATCTAAGACTATTCACGATATTCAAGACTATTCACGATATCTGAGACTATTCACGATACTCAGATTATTCACCAAAAAATAAAATTTCTTCTTTTTCGTCTAAAACATCTATTTTGGATACTAACTCCGATTGTATCCATGTTTTGATCATTCTTGAATTTTACACCACTATGATTATTTTGAGGTATTTTTGGGCGTGGATAAAACCAAGTACTAATCCTTAATCCTTAATCCTTGTCATTTTGTTTCACCGATTCGTTTTTTTAAAAATATTTTCATCATCCTCTACCTTAAATGATGATATTATTGAATATCTTTTGGCCCAGTAGCAAAGATGAATGATTCTCAAGAATATCTTTGGCTCAGAGTAAAAGATGAGCAGTGTTTAAATGAATATGATTAATCGATGAATATCTTTGGCACCTGTAGTGCAAAGATGAATATTTGATTTGAGATGAATATTGATTGATGTTTGAGGATAAAATATTGATGATGGATCGTTAAATTCATAGATTATAGAGATTTCATTCTCACGTAACTCTTCTATGAAATTATTATTTTCATTGCGTAATATTGATCCGAAACTTGTTATTCTGTTGTATTCTATCAGATTTTCCCTATCAAGACTAACGATAATTTGTTGTATATTATCTTAGTCATAATATTCTTTCATCGGGCTAGTTGAGCTCACCCTTTTCCTTGTTGTTCCATTTTTCTTCTCGTGAGGCGAGAATGTAGCATGAGTCTTTAGTCGGGGTATGGAATGAAGGTTCTAGAGAGAGTTGTTTAGTAGTCCTCACCATTTTTGTAAAATAATGTATCAATAATTATGATGGGGATTTATTTTGCGTGTGGATATTGTCTAGATGGCAATATCTCGTATTTAAACTCGCAGCTTATATGTTGTAATAATAAAGTTGTAGTTATTTTCGTATCATGTATTTGGGGACTCGTAATGGGTTGGATGGAATGGACCTATTTGGGGGGCGCCACAAAGACGGGCGAAGTTCTTGATCGATGTGTCCTCTCCTCCGCATTTGAAGCATATGATAGTGGTCTTTCTCCTTCCTTAACAATAACTAAAAGTCGGTGTCGACGTCTTTCCATCATTGTTGAATCTCCTTTTCTTGAAATGTCCATTCTTATTGTTTTGTACCCCTGATTACCACCGGAAGTGGTTACCATATCTCGCCTGTTGATTCTCCACGCTTGTTGTCATCGCCTCGATGACTACTACTCGCCGGTATTATAATTTTGCCGACTACTCTCTTTTTAGTCATGCGTTGACTCGTTATCGCGCTCCACTAATCGAGCCCTATTTACAACATCCGAATAAAAACACGCTTTATGAGAAATAAGATGTTGACGTATCTCCGGCTTCAAACCTCTTAAAAATATTCGCGTTTATTCTCTCTTCATTATCCACCAAGGGGACGAAACCGTGATAACTCCGCAAATTTTGCCTCGTATTGCGACACGGTCATATTGTTTTGTTCCAACTTGATAAACTCCACCTCCTTCATGTGGCGAATACTTTCAGGAAAGTATTTGTCGTTGAACAGCTCCTGGAACTTCTCCCAAGATATCTTCAAGACAAAGAAGTTGAGTACGTTTTACCGATTCCCACCAAAGAATCGCTCCGCCAAGAACATAAAGGCGGTAAAGGAACCTTTGCTCTTCTGAGCATCCCAAGACATCAAATATCTTGGTAATGCCTTTATCCATGCTTCCGCCGTAAGTGGTTTTGGCTCTCCTTAAACTCCGGTGGTCCCAGCTCCTTGAATTGTTTAGCGGTGATCACCGAGAGTTTTCCGTGTTTCCACCTATGTTTTGGACAGAGTCGCTTTTGCTCGATGTCGCATGAATTCTAAAAACCTCTTAAACGCATCATCGTCGCTCGTCAATTGATCGGTGTTGTTGTTTATGGGAGGATTATTGCCATCCTCGTTGCGACATTGTCTCGATTATCGATCCGTGGAGAATCAATAGCCTCCCATGCTCCATCTTTATTCTCAACATTCTCTGATGCCATTTTCAAACACCGCCACAAAATAAGGGTTAATTGACATGCAATATATTATCCCTATACTCGACCGACCAATTAAATACCAAATAAATTTAGGTAGGTCATACTAGCGAAGGAATTCCCGTCGCTCTCCCTCCTAGTTCTTATCTCACATCTCTCACCTGGGATCATATCCCTAAGCTCGATACCAACCGTGACGCCCCAAAATTAGGTATACGTCACCCATCTTGGGTCGCCACTTACATGGTACATAAATTCAAATACAAACTTACTAATATAACTGCCAGGTATGCAATACGACATAAAATCGTGAGTTTGAATACAAATATTGTCTACTAGATATTATACAAACTCAAAAGAGTCCTCATTACAACTATTATCACACTATTTCACGCGAATAGTGAGGACTACTAATGCTATCCTTCGGACCATTACTCCGGTTCCCCGACTCGTCCCAAATTATATTCTCATTTCAAGAAGAGAATAAATGAAAGAAAGGGTGAGCTCAACTAGCCCAAAGAAGAAATATTACGACTAAGATAATGCGTAATAAATTATCATTAGCCTTCAACAATGTTAAACCGATAAAATACAATAGACAACCGGTTTAAGCGCAATGAATATCGTAATCCATTAAAAGAGTCAAGTAGAAAATAAAGTCTATTATCTTTTATGATTTAAAAGGTTTTCATCAATTTTTATCACTAAGACTCGGTTTAATGAATAAACCACAATATCTAATCATCCTCTCGTACCACTGGCCAAGGATTTTCATCAAATTATCAATGGTCATGACTATACTTAGAATCACCCTCGGTCATAATCATACCAAAATCTATCCATCATCGCATTGTGCCATCGAGGACTTTTGTCACATCATTTATATCAAGCCGTGATTATACCGAATGATCCCGGTCATAATCATACTAAGTTCATCTATGCAACGTAAGCCAAAGATAACATAATATAACATGAGGATGATGACAATGACATAATAATTCAATAAAACAAGTTCAAGAATTATTTAATCCAGGAATTATTAACGTCCAAATTGTCAACATGATACTGTTTTGTAGAGTAAAATTCAAGAATAATCAGAAGAATATTTCCATGAAAAGATACTGGATGAAACGCAAATATCAAAGATATTATACTAATTTCATGGAGTATAGAAGTCAAAGTTTTAACCAACTGGGTATAATAAAGAATGGAATAACAAAAGAAATCACCACGCATGCGATGCAGACAGTAAAGTTATTCCAATAGAATAATAATAACGGAACTAGTCGTGAAATTCACAAAGCAGGATGATCCAATGTAATAATAAATGTTGAATAATAAACAATGGAACCGGTGGGTGTAAAACACATTGATGTGATATTCCAATGTAATAATAAATGGAATAATAAACAATGGAACCGTGTCGGTGTAAAACACATGTGATGGATATTCCAAATGTAATAATAAAGAATGGAATAATGAAGAAGATCACCAAGTATAGGGGATTCAGCGTATCTGAGTTATTCCAATGAGAATAAATAAGAATGGAATAATATAAGGATTTCACCAAGTATAGGGTATCTGGCGTACAAAAGTTATGTATAGGGTATGCCACTTTTACGGAGTTATTCCAACGTAATAATAATGAATGGAATAAATGAAGTTCTCTTCATGAATAAGAAAGAATAACACCCTTACGCAAGTACAACAAATAATACCTTCTTACCGTAAAAAGACATTGGATATCAAAGTAGTGAAGTACCGTAATACTCTTCTTCTTTTCTCTATAGATTTTCTCTCTATAACTTTCTCTATAATTTCTCTCTATAGTTTCAAAGTGAATTCGTAAGAAAATAATGAAGGAATGAGCTTCTATTTATAGGAAAATAGAATGCATAGTAATTAATCCATTTAACAATCCGTATTGATTTACTTTAATCGTAGACGATCCATATTTAAAGCAAAATCTTTTAAATAAAATATCATATATTCTATTTATATAAAAATATTTTACTTAAAACACTATGCAACACTACGCAAAACACTATGCAACACTATGCATAATAAAATATAATATATTCTATTTATAGAATAACTTTAATAAAGTATACATTTTATATAAAAGATGTTTCACATTTTATTACGTTAATAATACGAATAAAACAAAACGTCATTATCGCTATAATAATTCATATTATTAATAATAATAATGGAATCAAACCGAGTGACTTTCACATAAGCATCAATAATCAATACCGTAATCTTACTTATGCAACCACACGACATCGCATTTTTACTATAGGAGTAGTTCAACAAGATCAATCCAGTAAAACTTCCGCCGTTATTTCAATAAAATATTTTTGTCGTTTTCTCAATCCGACAATAATAATTACATTATGGGGTCCACCAATGATTGGTAGTTGTACGAATATTCTCGCTAAACCGAATATTCCCCACCAATCGAATATAATATAACCACTGCATACTTTTGCAAAATTTATAAATACTATGTGAGTCCCCAGATTTTATCAATAAAGATTTAAATTTAGTCGAAATAATTTTTAATATTATAGTGTGAATTTGAGATAATATTATAGTTGTGGGTAGTATTTATAAATTTTGCAAAAGTATGCAAGTGGTTATATTATATTCGATCGGCCTCGGGAATATCTTGGCTTAGCAGGAATATTCAGATAACGACTCAATCATCGTGGACCACATAATGTAATTATCATTTGATCGAGAAAACGACAAAAATATTTTATTGAAATAATCTATGGAAGTTTTACCTGGTTATCATTGCTGAACTACCTGTAGAGTAAAAGACACAAAGAATACGTGTGGTCGCATAAAGAAAGACACCAGATCGATTATCGATGCTTATGAGAAGTCACCGGTTTGATTCCATTATCACGATTAATAATATGAATTATTATAATGATAATGACGCTTTTGTTTTATTCAGATTATTAACGTAATAAAATGTAAACATCTTTTTATATAAAATGTAATACTTTATTAAAGTTATTCTATAAATAATATATTATATTTTATTACGATAAGTGTCGCATAGTGTTTTGCATAGTGTTTTCGTATAAGATTGCAGATAAAAGTTTTGCATAGTAAAATGTTTTTATATAAATAGAATATATTATATTTTATTTAAAAGATTTTTTTAAATATGAACCGCCGATTAAAGTAAATCAATCGACCGCTCATGGATTAGTTACTACATTCCATTTTCCTATAAATAAGCTCATTCCTTCATTATTTTCTTACTTAATTCATCAAACTCTGTAGAGAGAAATTATAGAGAAGTTTATAGAGAGAAAGTTATGAAAGAAAGAAGAGTATTCTCGCTACTTCACTACTTCTATATCAGGATTTCTTTTTACGGTAGTGGTGTTATTCTTTCTTTTCAAGAGAACTTCGTTATTCCATTCATTATTATTCTCGTTGAATAACTCGTAAAAGTGGCATACCCTATACATAACTCGTGATACGCTGCATACCCTATACTTGTGAAATCCTTTATGTTATTCCATCGCTTATTATTCTCGTTTGAATAACTCAGATACGCTTGGTTTACCCTATACTTGGTGACATTCTTCTATTATTCCATTGAACATCCTATTCGTGGTTTACACCGGATCCGTTCCGTTTTTATTATTCCGCTTGAACATCCCCGTTTCATTGGAATATGGTTTTACAATTTGGGACCGGTTCCATCTTTTATCATTATCATTTTGAACATCCCGCTTAATTGTGAATTTCACCCGATTCGTTCCGTTATTATTATTCTCATTGAATAACCGTCTATGTGAAGTACCGCATGACGCATGGTGATTTCTTTTGTTATTCCATTCTTCATTATACCCAAATTGGTTAAAACTTCGATTTCTACACTCCATGAAATTAGTAGAATATCCTCGATATTCATGCGCTTCATCCAAAGATCTTTTTCATGGAAATATTCTTCCGATCATTATTGAATTTTACTCACTAAAAACAAAGATCATGTCGATAATTTGGACGTTAATAATTCATGGATTAAATAATTCTTGAACTTGTTTTATTCAATTACTATGTCATTGTCATCATCCTCATGTTATATTATGTTATCTTCGCTTACTTAAGATAGATGAACTTAGTATGATTATGATTCAGGATCATTCTAAGATAATCACGACTTGATATAAATGATGTGACAAAAGTCCTCAAAGGTCTGTAGAATGCAAGTTGATGGATAGTTTTTTGGTATGATTATGACTGTAAGTGATTCTAAGATAGTCATTTAACCATCGATAATTTGATGAAAATCCTCGACCGTGGGTATGTGGATGATTAGATGTGGTGGTTTATTATTGTCGAGTCTCAAATGATAAAAATTGATGAAAAACTTTTAAAACCTAAAAGATAGTAGACTTTATTCTCTACTGATTTTTTTAATGGATTGCTTATTCCACCGCAGCTTTAACCGATTGTCTATTGTATTTTATCGCTTTAACATCGGTCAAGGCTAATGATAATTTATTCTCGCATTATCTTAGTCATAATATTTCATCGGGCTAGTTGAGCTCACCCTTTCTTTCACCGTTTCTCTTCTGTGAAATGAGAACATACTGGACGAAGTCTGGGAACGTAAGTAATGGTCCAGAGGATAAGATTAGTAGTCCCTCACTATTCGTGAAATAAAGTGTGATAATAGTTGTAATGAGGACTCCTTTGAAGTTTCAGATAATATCTAGTAGACAATATTTGTATTCAAACTCACATGCTTTATGTCGTATTGTACACTACGCTTAGGTTAGTAAGTTGTATTTGAATTTATGTACCATGTAAGTGGCGACCCAAGACGGGTGACGATACCCAATTTCGGGGCGCCACAGCAACAGTATCGAGAGCTAGGATACGATCCCCGCTAAGATGTGAGATAAGAACTAGGAGGGGAGAGACGGAAATTCTTCGCTAGTATGACCTACCCAAGTTTATTTGGTATTTAATTGGCCTGGCCGTAGTATAGGATAATATTTGATATATTAATTAACCCTGTTGTGGCGTTGTTTGAAATGGCAGAAATGAAAAATATTCACAATGGAGTGAATGTGACCGCCAGACACCTTTAATCACTAATCAAAGTTAATGCAAAGGTCGCACGAGGAACAAATTAGAGATATCCACGAAGTAAATGAAGAACTAATTGTCAGATCTTGCTAGCTAGAGGCAAGAGGTAGCAACCGAAAGTGAGGAAGAAGAGGAAGAAGAGAACCCGAGGAGAATTGTTGTAAGAAATTTACGATCAAAACTTAGAATTACAAAATCGTGTTCGTGAGCTGTAAGAACAGTCAAGAATGCAAACTGGTCGTGGAACAAAGGGATACAATAATTCAAAATTGGGTTACCCGATATGTGATGCTCGAACAAAATCACTTTCAAGGTAGGTAAGATATTAAAGTTGGAATCGAGAATTTAAAATCAAAGATCACCGAAAGAAGAAACAAATCGAACGAAGGAGAATAGACGATGTATGGGTAAAAGTTTAGACAACGCGTTGATAGTGTAGAAAAAGACGTCCGATCCAATAAAGCCAAAATAGATGAAATGGACTTTTTTTTGGACAAAGAATCGGGAGAATTTAACATCGAATTCGAATTACCCCTGCATATAAGCACAACCCGAATTCGATATGGATCGAGAATAATGATTCAAATCATGGATCAGAATGTGAAGAAGCACTTAAGGGTGGAATGTACCTATAGAAAGTCAAACCTTGTAATTTAAGCGAGAGCGTTATTTGAGAAACCGAACGGGTTATTACGTAAATTAATTATCAAGTCTATACTTTTATTCAATACAAGTTCTACCCATTCTTTTATTCTACCTAGTTGTGTTCAATGTTTAAATTTGACTCAAAAAAATTAGACTTTGATTTATCTATCGAAACTTCGTTGGGAGAAACCTTCACATTCCTCCAATCGCTTATTAATCTTGTTGTTTCAAATAAACACTTTCACGATCTTATATCTTTAAAAATTCTTGCCTTTGAGGTAATATTTGAAAACGATTGATTAACAACTTATTATTCTTTTGTAAGGTTGTTAGCTTTCATATTCCTAACCAACCTCGTTATATTTAATTCAAAGTAACCAAACCCTAAAGTTAATCATTGTTATATCAAGCCACAAGTAAAGAGCCCCGATCCTTTCGTTGTTGACTTCCTTTGTGGGAATGCACCGTGGGACTTCAGAGCTTACATCGTGAATGAAGATGCAAGTTTATAGGTATCATTGTGAGGGCTATTCAGGTTAAGGATGAAGTCACATTGGTATCAATGTAACGCATTATCCAAGTCTTGGATAAGAGTAGCAAGCTTTGAATGATATTTCTATCATTAATAAATTTCTTGACGTATTCTTGAAGATTTCCTAGCCTACCCTAGAGCGTGAAATCGAATTTTGTATTGATTCAAAGACAAAAACCCATTTCTTAAACCTCAAATATTTCTTCAATTAAAATGAATAGCTTACGTGGTTTATGATGAAAGTCATAATAAAAGCATTGGAATAATGAAAATCATGGGTATATGAAGTATTAGTAAGTTTTATGATGAGTTATGTTGGTTAGTATGTGAAAACATGAAAGTTTCTTAGAAATCACAAAGAGTTGAAAATCGATTTTGGTGAAAACGAATATGAAATTCAATTGACTATATCTCTTATTATATTTTAAATTTTGAATGTGGTCAAGTCCTAGAGTTAGATCTATGAGTTACCTAACTAATCCAAGTGGAATTACTGGAAAAGGTGTTGTAGATTTTTGTGGGGACTGATTTTAGCAAAGGAGGCCAAAGCTGTAAATTTCTAAAATGCTACTGCCCAGAAACTTTAAGGGACTGTTTCGGCCACTTAAATTATGAGAAAATTCTGGCCTTTTGGGACATGAAGGTATATGGTATAAAGTATCTCCTGTCCAAAAATGAGCTCATTCTCGACTTAAATGAGCAAGTTATGACTATTTCAATATTTAGGTTTTTCCGATTTAAAAACGCTATAACCGGAGTTCTATAACTCCATGACCATGAAATTTAAAATAGAAGCTCACGTTAACATGTGTAAGATCCTGCCAAGATTTGGGAATTTTGGAGTTAAACTTGAGGTAGCTAATTTCTTAAGGAATTAATTAGAAATTGATTTTTGAAAAATAGTAAATGAATTTTAAAAATCTCAGGAAAAATATATTTTCATCATGGGACTATATTATACTAAATTCCAGAAAAGAAATATTTTTGGGACTGATTTGGTATTTTTCATGAAAATAGTTTAGTTATGCAAAATATGAGTTAAATATGTTATGCCAAGAACAAAGTTGAAAATAGGATTTTATGAATTAGAGAATCTTATATAGAGTATATGCATATTTTTTTGAGAGATTTGATAATTGGTGATGATATCTTATGAGTATGAAATTTTTGAATGATTAAATGCATTATATGTAAAGCGTAAACAATTAAGATAAATTGTTTATAAATTTAAGAAGTGATTAAAATATTGTTATAATATTAATGATATTAGATTATGAGATTATTAAGTGATTGAAAACATGGGGATATTCTTGAACTCGGATAAATTATATTATAAATGTTTAATATTTATCCTTTATCTCATTTGATTGATTCTTTATATCATTATCCTCACGCTTATATTACGTTGAAAGTCATCCTGTGGGCTCGTAAGATGTAGATGGACTCGTATGATTATGACCTGTGGATTGTCTTTAAGATAATCATAACCGTAATTGAAAACACAATTATCTTCGCGCAGTAGTGCATGGATAATTTGTGGTCGTGATACTAATGAATACACAATTATCTTTCGTCGAAGTAGTATGGATAATTTGTGATCGTGATACTAATGAATATACAATTATCTTTCGTCAGTAGCAGTATGGATAATTTGTGGTCGTGATACTAATGAATACACGATTATCTTCGCCGTAGTGCATGGATAATTTGTGGTCGCGGATATTAATGAATACACAATTATCTTTCGTCAGTGCATGGATAATTTGTGGTCGATGATACTAATGAATACACGATTATCTTTGGTCACAGTTCGCAGAAGGTATGGATAATTTATGGTCGTGATACTAATGAATACACAATTATCTTTCGTCAGTAGTGTATGGATAATTTGTGGTCGCGATACTAATGAATACACGATTATCTTCGCCGTAGTGTACGGATAATTTGTGGTCGCGATATTTAATGAATACACAATTATCTTCGCCGTAGTGCTTGGATAATTTGTGGTCGTTGATACTAATGAATACACAATTATCTTTCGCCGTAATGTATGGATAATTTGTGGTCGTGATACTAATGAATATCCCTCGCCCGTAGCTGTGGATGATTCGATGATATGGATTAATTATCGAAATGAGTCTCAAAGAATGAAATATTAATTCATGGATGTGGTAAAAGTCATCTTCGTCAGTAGTGCATTCGACAGACTTGGTATGATTATGACTACTGATTATTCAAAGATAATCACGATCAGAATTGAAAACACGAATATCCTTAAGCCAAAGAAGTGCATGGATAATTCATGGTTGTCAGGATACTATTGTCGAGTCTCAAGATTATTGGTTTTACAGCTTATATATCTTTGGCCCGTAGTGCAAAGATGAATTGTTAATGAATATCTTCGCCGGATTGCAAAGATGAATTTAATGTTTTCAACGATAAAGGTATT
This sequence comes from Panax quinquefolius, assembly GCA_020205615.1. Lineage (NCBI taxonomy): Eukaryota > Viridiplantae > Streptophyta > Magnoliopsida > Apiales > Araliaceae > Panax > Panax quinquefolius. Next base: position 144,794,150 of record CM035160.1, read on the forward strand.
CAAGGTATCCTCACCTCTTTATCATACCTGTGTATGTAATTCTAATTTCGAGGTGGCGTAAATTCCATAGAGAGGGGGAGATTGGAGACCCCAGATTTTATCAATAAAGATTTAAATTTAGTCGAAATAATTTTAATATTATAGTGAATTTGAGATAATATTATAGTTGTAGGTAGTATTTATAAATTTTGCAAAAGTATGCAAGTGGTTATATTATATTGATTGGCCTGGGAATA